>CM060392.1:102058355-102362913 GCA_030545235.1 Helianthus tuberosus | reverse complement strand
TTTTTCTTCTGATATAAACCTTAATTGTTGTTGATATCAGCGGGAATTGGGTTTCATTATGTACAATGAGACTGGTTAGTCTTAAGTCGATATTGAATTAAAGATAGTATCGTTTCATCGATGCAGGAAGTTGTTTGTACCACGCCCATAGATGAAATCATAGGTGAAGTCTTGAAAGCCAAGTGGGATCATGAGAGGACTAAATTTATGGTTTCTATCAGAGATAACAAGGTTAAATAAATATTTGTGTGTAAAAATTATAATTTGTTATATATTGTGTATTTTTATTGTAATATTCTTCAGGTATATATAAAAAGTCCCTTCCACTTTCTGCATTGGTAAATCTAGATGGGAACCCGTTGTTGGGAAGGATACATTAGCAAAATAGGTAACAGGTGGTCGTGATGTTTCACTATGAGTCTCCTTATGGAACATAATGGCTGCTTGGAGAATTTAAAACAATAACTCTTGACATATATAATGTTTCCATTTGATACTTATATGAGTCATGATAGAGAACGTGATTACCTTATCTTATACTTTTGCGCTTGTAAGTGATATTCATCGCCCAACTTCAATCAAACAATATTGAAATAAGAGTAAATTACGTTTTTTGCCTCTGTGGTTATATCACTTTTACTATATTAGCCCAAAATAAGAATTTTTAACATATCTGCCCCCATGGTTTCTATAACTAACCATTTTGGCCCCTAACTCTTGAAATAAATATCAAATTTAGATTTTAATTTTAAAAATTTTAAATGATTTTAACCCGTGTATTACACGGGTAACTAACCTAGTTATATTAGAAAGATAAATAACTTTCACAAGAATAACAACTTTGGCCCATGGAATTCTCTTTAGCTTAGTTTAGTAACTTAGGAAGTAGCCTTTTCTCGTTTTATAATTTAGAGATAAGTGGGCTCAGCCCGATCAAGGAAATAGCAGCAATTTTACTTCGTTCACTGGCGCCCCACTCTGCCCAACTGGTTGGTCATTTTCATATTACTCGTTTTTGCTCGATTTGCACCAGGACCTGGCCCAACACAAAATAATATAATATAATACTAAAACTAAATAAAAACAAATACAACTTATAAAAAAAATTATACAATTTACACGGGACAAATATGTGTATTTTACCCCACATCATGCGCCAGCACCAAGGATCTTCTAGAAACACTAACGGTCGCCACAAAAGAGACAAGACGAATATTTCTTGTTGTCGTCTCCAGGCCCAAGGCCCATCAGCCCATCTCATTCTACACTACTCCGGCTATAAATAGAGACCTTCATACACAGGTTAAACCATTATGCTCTCTATTCTCTCATTCTTAACACACAATTATTTCCTCAAAACAAATACTTATTCTCACGTCGGAGAGTGGTTAAAAGGGAAACCCCCCATATTCCCCTCTTAACGAGCTTCACGGGGTGTTGATTGTTTTGCAGGAAGGAACTTAGCTATAGCTCAGGAAGGATTAAGAAGATTAAACCTCATGATTGAAACATAAACCCAACTAATAAACCAAAAATTAGTTACATGTTTCTTCAACTACTAATCCTTACCACAAAGATATAATTATCATTTTCATAGGCTTTGACATAAATCAACATCCTATTTCAACAAATAACACTAAACAGATCATAAGCACTTTATTAGGTTTTTGGTTTAGGGTGAAATGTAGTAAACGAACAAATAAATTTGGGTAACAAAATGGCTAATCAGACTGCAATTCAACTTTCATCATTTACTGCTCTTCAACTTTTGACAGTCTTCTATTTTTTTTATAGCCCCTCTTTATGCATTGCACTAGGATCTTTGATCTCCACATGTATCTTTTTCTTTATATCTTTTTTTTCTTTTTTTCTCTTTCTGATTGTCATCGTTCTCTTTACTTTCCGTTGAATTATACTATCAAGGGTAATGAAACGAATATGCTAACAAAGGTATATTTTGGCTTCAATAACAAGGTAATCAAACGAAAAGGTTTAGGCTCAAAAAGGCTTCTAATGGAAAATTACAATGTAGGAATATGAAATGAAAAGAGTAAATAAGGGTTCTTATTTATCCTACTTTTGCCTTAATCATATATGTAAAGTAATTACCTTGCCAACCAGACCAGCTCAACCTGTTTGGTTTATAGTTTATTTTTATTCAGAACCAAAATCACTAGGGTTGTAAACGAACCGAACGAACAAGAACAACGTTAAGGAAATAAATGTGTTCATGAACACTTATCGAACTAGATTGTATGTTCGTGTTCGTTCATTAAGGAAATGAGTCTGTTCACAAACACAAACGAATTTAGCGAACGCGACGAAGGCTAAAGGTGGATGGTCCAGAGAGTAGCACTGGAACTTGAAGCTCTTATTGTGGAACGGATGTCGATCGTATTCGTTAATGTAAATAATGAAAAAGGAAAGAGTAATGGTATATAAACAAGGTGAAAATGGGGTTTCCTAGTTTGATTATTAGGACAATAAAATAAATAAAAATTAAATAATATAAAAAGCATAAATAAAATAAATGTGAAAGTACAAAAATCTTTAATCTATCTATACTTTCTATAAAAGGAGAAATCTCAATGACATAAGAAAAGCTGATGTGTCAGCCAGAGAGGCTGTCCAACAATGCTTTTCTTATGTCATCAATGATGAGGTGGCAGCCATAGAGGGAGCATAGTGACATCATAAAGCTTAGTTTAAAATACATTTAAAGTTCAAACATCTGCCATCAAACCACTGCCCCACTTTCAAATTTCAAAGGTTTGGCCCACATTCAAGCTCTGCCACATTCAAATTCCAACCTCTGCTCTCCAAATTTCAAACCTTGGCTCCAGATTCAAAATTCAAAACATATACATATATAAACTGAGTTCACTAATAAAAAAATTCAAAATCTGGGCTTCACTTTCAAAATTCAATCCATTTCTCTCTCAACTCTCTCTAAAACTCACTTTCTCTCTCTCAAATCCAGACCAAACCATCGTATCGTGTGCTTAATTATTCAGTTCATATGTGTTGATTATTAGTTTATTACCATATAATGAAAATTCTAATAACTTCACTTTTCTCCTCCATGTTATTTGACGCCGACGGCCAACCAAATACGAATTATTTCCAATTGAATATTTGGTGTTATTGTAGACCTTTCCTGGTGCAGACACACACAACACACACCACCCAGACGCCTCTCTGTCTCTCTCTCTTCTTTCTCTCTCTACAAAAACCATTCAGGTAAGCTAATTTCTTCCTCTTTGATCCACCTATTCTCTGTTTTTCAGCTCAAATCACCGGGGTCTCTAACATACGAGCTCCCACAGGATTTTGTTCCATTCAATTCCGTCATATAGATACATTTAGTTGTTGGATTTACGGTTTTAATAGTTGAATTTCAATTTGTAAGTTTGTTGACCTAGGTCGCATGTGTTAGATTTAGCACTTCATATAGGTTTTGTGAGTTATTTTGTAGTTTTATTTGTTTGATTGATATGTGTACAAGATCAGTGGGGAGGTGTGTAGTTGACTTATGTTGAATTATGCTTATTATTAATCAGTTGAGCTTAGTTTGATGATGTATTGATTGGAGGTTTTCTTTTTTCTTTTTAATTTCTGTTGTTGTAGTCCTGTTATTGCTTAGTGTGAACTTCTGTCGAAGATGATCATTATGTATTTATTACTTAGTTAATTGCTTGATGACGTAGACTCTATTTGAAGGATGTCTGGTGGGGGGACTCTACGGAAAGCGCTTGGTGCGATTAAGGACAACAGGACTGTCAATATAGCGAAAGTTAGTAGTGACTACAAGGTAGGCAAATGATTTGCCAATTTAGTTAACTTTTTAATGAAATATGGTTGTCTTTAAAGTTTAAACTTCCTTTTCTGTTTTGGATTGTATAGGAATTGGATATTAATATTGTCAAGGCTACGAACCATGTTGAGCGCCCGGCAAAAGAAAAGCATATACGTGGTGAGTATCTTGTAATGCTGTTGAGGTGAAATTATCTTGTGCTTAATTATTCAGTTCATATGTGTTGATTATTAGTTTATTACCGTATAATGAAAATTCTAATATCTTCTCTAATCATACACTATCCCAACCTTCTAGCAGGTATGCTTTCATCTATATATCTCTAAACAAGTCTGTACAACCTCTCGAGTCTTCATCAGTTTAAATAAGGAGAAAATAAATGGTTTGTTTTAGTGTATTAGGGTTAGTTGTATAAGAAGTGGTAATAAAAAAACACACATCAAATTAATCAAAATTGAAAGAATCATGTTATTTTTTAAAAACAAATAAAAAATTCATAAAATCAATTGTATCTGAAAGTAAAAAATACAATAACAATTAAATACTAAAACATAAAATCAATTGTATCTGAAAAGCATTCTATTTAAGGTATAAAAAAATATCCAACACCCTGTAGGACCAAACTTATATGTTGTGTACTTCAGTATGGTTCCTACAACCAACAATATGAATTTAACACCGTGTAAGATGAAATTTATATTCTTGTATAATAAAAAAATATTATATGACATTAAAGTTTTCAAATATCCATGTTTGTGTCAACTTCAAACTTTAGTTTTTTTCAGCAGCCAAGCCTATATTCACTTACAAATCAGACATATGAGTACTATAAACTGATTGCAGAATATTTTATCAAAAGTAAGATTGGTAGAACAAATTTATCAATACTACATGGCAGTTCATACAATAATTCTAAAACCATTCGTAAAATATACAACCAAATATTTATGAAACAACAATATTTTAGATTCTTATTTAGATGGAATGAATCAAAATGTATCTAAATAAGTTGATATCAATCTTATTATAAAATAAAGAAAACAAGTTCATATAAGTTTATCTATTTTAACATCAGTAGATTATGATTTTGATGTTTATATAATTTGAAATGTGGTAACTGAAAGGAACATGTCAAAGCATACCTGTAAAATACACAAGAGAACAAAAAAAATACCTGATCTAAAACTTTAAACTTCTGATCGTCAAGTCTGAAGAAGAAGATATTGTATAGTTTTTTTCGCCGGAGAAGAAGAGGTAAGATTGTATTGGGATTGTTGAAAGTAAGATATTTATCTATTAACTTGTAATTGTTTATTTATTTAACTTATAATAATTTTTAATATCGGGATTTAAAAACTATTTTTAATTATATAAATATATGAATTAATAGATAAGTTTTTCTTATTTAACATTAAATTTATATTGAAGCAGTGGTTGCTGCCGTGCAAAAATTACATTATTTTAAAGAAAAAGGGGGTAAAGTATAAATTTTACAAAACTTAATTTCAACCAACCAGTGTAAATGTAACATCTGTATTAACTCCATTTAATATACTTTTCATCTCCATTATTGAATATAAGCTCCAGAAAACATATTCGGAAGTTTTCTCACGTAACTTTCTTATCAAAATCAGAAAGGTTATATTGCATAATATAGATTACCCGCTATAAAACCAAGTATTGTTTCTTTGAATTTATTGTTTGTATTATAAATGTTAGATTAATCATTATTTGATGTTATGAGTATGTATTTGTCACCGACGGCGTTTCATATTCTTTGTTTAAGCAAATAATAGTCGCTGTAATCCGGTGTATTTTTATCGATTAAGTACTGCATTAACTTAAATGAAGTTACTGATATCACAATTTGTGCATGCATCTTCTTGTTGTTGTCTTCTACATTACGATTGATAAATCAAACATATAATTTTTGGTTGATGCTCGTTTGCTTAACTGTTGTGAGAGATGATGATTTTCGTTTTGTGCTTTGTTTTTGTAATACCTTAAGTGTGCGATTATACAAATAGTCCGGTTAATATTTGGTACTTTTGTTTTTTAAGTGCTAATTTAGTTTAAGGGATGTTAGTGATTTCTATTTTATAATGTTGTTTGTCTATGACTTTTGTTGGATGTTGTTCATCTTTATAACTTGTAAGTTTAAATTGTTTATTGCAGATATGAATCCATCCAATCAAACACCTTCATTTTTAAAATTCCTTAATGAAGATGATTTTATATTTTTTGTATGTTTTTTAATTTTCTTGCTACTATTAGGATTCTACATTAATTTTTGATGTAAGATGTTTGTTAACTACTGTCGCAGAATATACCACTTGATTTTGAGAGTCTGTTGTGGGGCAAAGAGGTGCCATACGGTCGAATTGTAGAACTACTTGATGGTGACAAATCATGGTTAGTACAAGTAAGGAAGAGAGATGATCATTGTATATTTACGGATGCATAGACAAAGTTTGTTAGAGATTGTTGTTTGAAAACCAAAGATGCTGTATTGGTAAAAGCTATTGGAAGTTTGTCATTTGTTGTCTCATGTTTTAAAGAAAATGTCTATGAGAACTCCTACATTTCAGCAAATATTAGACCTGAACTTAGCATGACTGTAAGTAACGATATATTATTTTGTTACTTACTGTAAACATTTTTTGCTAGCTCAACAACTTGCTAACATCTGTTTGCCCTTTTAACGTCTGTTTCCTTATAATCTTAACGTCTGTTGACTAACCTTTTTAACTTCTGTTGACTAAGTCTTTTAACCTCGGTTGACTAACATCTGATATTTAAGATCTGTCCACGTTGCAACCTCTGCTGGACATAATGGATGACAGTTGTTACGAAACCTCTGTTGTATAGCAACAGAGGTATGTAATAGTTGATAGCCAAATAGTGGTTAGGTTGTGTGTAAATACTGTAACTACTGTTGAGTAATTCTCATTTTATATTTTGTTGACTAACCCGTTGTAACTTCTGTTGCTCATTAGTTCATATCAAATTTGTAAGTCTGCACCAATTATTCCTTTGCTTCTTCTATAGCTAATTGCTGATAAATTTTGGAAACAATTCTATGGTAAAAATTACAAGTATGGGATGGCAACTATCTATGTTGGCGAAAGGTTTTGGAATGTGATGATGAAAGGATGGATTGATGGATGCGGATTTACTGATGGATGGTTAAAATTGATTGAAGAAGTTCCGATAGCAGTTGAATCTTGGTTGGTTTTCACCATGATTGCATCTAAAACGTTTGAGCTTTCTGTTTTCTATCCCGAAACTGGAACTGAGGTTTCCTTCAAGAAAGCTGATGTTGTTGTTTTGGATGATTCAGTTTATGGAGATGATGGGTTTGACTTATTGGCTGCGGTATAAAATTTTGATGATAAAATATATTGTTTGATAACAAGATGGTGATAAGTAACTTTGATTATATTATGCTAATAACTTTTACAATCCCATATTGTAGGCTAAACACAAACAAGTTCTAGATGCCGGAGAAGTTGCTTTAGATGATGATAAGACTGGATATTCGGTTGGTAATTCTAAGCAGTTTACGAGTTTTGAGGATATTTTTAATGTATATATACACATGTAATATTTACTTATTATTATGATTTAAAATATGGTTTCTTATATATGATCATTCTTATAAATATAGTCTGCTGATGATGGGCTATTTGATTCAAAGGTTGCGCATCTGGTTGATGACTCAGATGTTAAAAATGTTGTAAGTTTATAATTTCTTAAGGATATATTTTATTGTATAATAAGTATAACAAGGTTTTTTTTTTAAATTTTGTTGTAGCCTGAAGATCATTCTGTAAAAATAGCTGATGATGTTAACGATCCTCAACTTCAGTCTAAAGATTTTTCTATTCGTGACATTCCTGCCCCTTCAAGTGTTGTATCTAATGTAAGCGTTTATTAGTTTTATACGGTCCATTTTATTATTGTCTCAATATATTGATATTCTTTTGCATGATTGAGTCTTAAACTTCAAAGCTAAGTTGAGAAGATAGTTTGTGTTGATAAAGAAAGTTACAAAATTTCAAGAATTGAGAGTTATTATAGTCTAAATTAATTTACTTAGGCTGAAAAGATGCACAATCTTCGTGGCAAGACAATTGTAGAGGATAACTAAGCTATTCATACACCGTGTAAAGTTCAAAAGGTTCGTTTAGTATCATCCACTTCAGAGCCAGTCTTACACTTCACCACACACGCTGAAAACAGACTTGTAAGTTTTTGCAGTCCTTACTTTGTGAATATGTTTCAACAATTTCAGATATATATCAATATTTTATAAAATTCATTATTTAATTTTCTGTTTTTTAGCATCTGCCATCAGATGTATCTTCTGTGTTGAATCTGCATACTGATAATCCTAAGCCTGTCAAGATCCAAAATCTCAAATGTGAAGTCCAGGAACTGCTCACAAAAAACCAAAACTGGATTCAGCTACGCTATTGTTGGATGGTCTGGTTATCTGAGATCTTGCAATATTGCTTTTGGTGATGAACTTTCGTTTGAATTTCACAACTCTAATCAATTGCTGAAGTTAACAAAAGTTGTGCATTTCGTGACAAAGATAAAGTCTTCTTAGTCTGTGTTGCGTTGATTGAAGATTTATAGACAATGTTTCATGTGATGATTGTTTGTGGTTGTACATTTGGTTCGTCAGTGGTACTAATTTTGCTTCTTAGGCATGTTCTATATGTAGTTATGTCTATAAACAGGTTTCAATGTCAATGGGTTGGTACTCCTTTTTTTTTTATAGGACACTGGAAATACTCATATGTATCTTATATATTAACTAATGATATATGTTTATAGTTGTCTATTATCTATAATAGATAACAACTTTTGGTACAATATCTATATACCTATCTATACTTTCTATTAATATGTGTTATGCATAGTTTTCTAAGAAACCACCCTTGTTTGCACACGGGTCTTACCGCTAGTACTATATAATAAAAGAAACCAACTTTTGGATACGTGTCATTCTTTGAAGGTATCCTCAAATTTATACTTATCTTATATTAACCAAGTAAATAATAAATTAATATTAAATCTTATCATACTTTAATAAAGTATTATCCTCAAATCTAAATTGTTAATTTAATATATTTTTAAAAGAGTTAATTACATAGTTAGTCTCTGTGGTTTACCAAAAGTAACAATCTAAGGTACTAATAGTTTAAAATCACATCCTGGGGTACTAACTTTCCTTTTTTTAAAATGTGAGGGGTACTAATTACATAGTTAGTCCCTGTGATTTACACAAACTAACAATCGAAGGTACTAATAGTTAACAAGGAATTAAGTTAATACCTTCACATGTTAAAAATGGAAAGTTAGTACCCCATGATGTGATTTTAAACTATTAGTACCTTAAATTGTTATTTTGTGTAAACCACATGGACTAACTATGTAATTAACTCTTTTTAAAACAAATACATCTCTTTTCTACTTATCTTATATTAAATATATAAATAATAAAATAATATTAAATGTTATCCAAATTTATTAAAAATATAACATTTTTTTTATTATTTGGTATACAAAATTATATTTATTCAACTCATGTAAAATGCGAGATTTTTTAAAATATAACCTTTTCTATTATTTACTATACAAAGTTACATTTGTATAACCTGTGTAATACACGAAGTTTTTAAAGATATAACTTTTTATCATTTGCTATGTAAAATTAGATTCATTCAACACGTGTAATACACGAGGTTTTTAAGGATATATTTTTTGATTATTTGGTAGATTTTTCAACCCGACTATACACGGGTTTTTTAAAGATACGACATTTTTAGTATTTAATATACAAAATTACATTTATTTAATCTGTGTAATACACATGGTTTTTAAAGATATAACTCTTTTTTAGATCTATTCAACACGTGTAATATACGGGGTTTTTAAGGATGTAATTTTTTTAATTATTTGGTAGATTTATTCAACCCGATTATATACGTTTTTTTTAAGATAAGACGTGTTTATTATTTAGTATACAAAATTACATTCATTTAATCTGTGTAATACACATGGTTTTTAAAAATATAACTTTTCTTTTATTATTTGATATATAAAATTATATTCATTTAACCCGTACAATATACGAGGTTCATAAAGATATAATTTTTTATTATTTAATATATAAAATTATATTTATTCAACCCGTGTAATATACGGGGTTGTATGTGACAACTGGCACCAAACCGGTAATTTCCGTACACTTTAATTATTATTCAATGAGTGCAATTATGTGCTTAAATGTCAACATTGCCCGAATACATACTAAACAAATGAATTCATGCACGTTTTATGCTACAAAATATTGCTCTATGCATTAACGAGAGCGATGCGTCAGAAATACTAGTAAACTCACCGGTAAGACACATTGTGTCGACAATTCTGCAGAAAGCAATTAGACAATATAATTGGAGCCTAGGTGTAGGTCCAATGACAAGAATACATTAAAACCCAAGCGTACATACAAGGGTTAACATATAGACATTCCGGAAGCTAAAATACGCACTAAAAAGCACCCGAAACGCACTTTAAGTGCAGAATTTTATTAAATTCAGCTATAAATCAGCTTTTAACACATAAATATTATGCAGAATTCATGTTTTATTATCCAGAATACCCTCCTAAGTGTTGGGAATTAAAAGGGTTACAAAAGGATACATAAAAGACACTAAACGGTGCAATTTAGCACTTTAACGAATCGGTATCTAACCGAACAACCGGACATTACCCGGAACACCAAAATATTGCTAGAAGCCTTGTTTTATTATTTTTGAACTAGTTATGATGCATGAACACCCTAACACACACTAAAATAGCTAGTAACTAACCTACTTAACTATATACTTGGTTATGGATTACAAGGTGACTAATTAGTTCACATTTACAACTAGACCCCCTCCCCAAATCCTAGTGAAATCGGCTCACATGCCTAATTGTAAGATTTTGTGAATTAATTAATAGATTGTGCTTGTACTTTAGAAGACATGAAACCCATTGGTTAAACAAGTGTTGGAGGATATAAGAACAATCCACTAGAACACTAACCTCACTTCATCTCACCATCTTCACCACACCACTTCTCCTCTCCCTCCTCCCCAACTCTCGGCCGAACACCCTCCAAGAACCACCATCATTTTCGTTTTTTGTTCATCCATTCCAAGTCCTCTCAAAGGTGTTAAACTTCATACAAAGGAGCTTGGAACACTTGGATCTTGAAGGACCTCTCTTGTGAGCTTTTATCCACTCCATATTCCTCATTGTTTCTTCCCTAGCTTGAAGCTAGTAGTAAGCATCTTGTAACTCTTGATACTTCATATTTTTAGTGGATAAATGATATATTATGTTGAAATCACTAGAACCATTAAAAGACATATTCATGAAACTTGAACATAAAGCTTATATATATGATGAATCTTGATGAAATGGTGATGTTTTGCATATGTGTGATATTTGTTGTTGTTTATTTGAGTTAATGATGTTAACCATCACATAAAGCTTGCTAGATCGTGATTAAACACATGATCTAGCAAGTGGAAGGATGATTAAGTAACAACATGAAATAATCATCTTCATAACTAAACATGAACTTGAAGACTTAAAATGATTTCTTGAAAAATAATCATTATAGTAAGCTAGTAAACTTATAGCTTCAAGACTTGTGAATGACTTTTCCAAAAGAACCAAGTTTAAAATATGATTTTTAGAAAATCTTGGTTTATGCTCAAACTTACATTTTTTTTGGTAATGAAATAAGTGTAAAGATACTAGAGAAACAAGAAGATGTTACAAATAAACATTTTTGTAAAATTTGATTACAAGTTGTAAAGGACCAAATCTTTTAATAACGTGATTTACAAACAAACAACCATGTTTTTTAAGGGTAACTAAACCTACTAAATAACATGGTGAGTTACTACAATTTTTTTTTTAGAAAGAACAAGTTCATGTTGTCATGTAACTTACTTGATTTTAGCACTTGTTAGATGAGGAATGAGTTGTTGATTGTTGATGATGATTTAAAAGAAAATAAACACATGTTTTGAAAACATGGGAAACCTCCATTTTTAGGGGAAACTATGTCAAAATTTTTATAAATTTTGACACTTAGAAAAATATTAGTTTTTGAAGAAACGTATCCCCTAAAAATGTATCTAAAAACATTTACCAATGTTTCCCTAATTTTTGTGTTAAGAAATGATGATTTCTTCAAGAATAAAATTGATATTAAGTATGTATATTTTTGAGAAAAATATATATATTTATTGATCACAAAATTTTGTGCTAAGTGTTTGTAGTATGTATTGCATGTAATAGTGTATTAGGACTTGAAAATACACTAAGTACTCATAAGAAGTAAAAGCACAAAGATACACATACATCATACTTAGATACATACGAGAGAATATATTTGTGAAAATATATTACTTAATAGAATAAATAACTTAGACAAGTTATAAACATGAAATGAAGTATGGACAAAATACATAATTCGGGTGCAAAATACAAGATACTTATATTTATTTTTGAGAAAATAATATAAGTAAGATACATAGTTAAAAATATAAATTATTTTTAACACAAGAGCAAATACACAAAAGATAGTGACTTGTACTTGTGCGCTACAAGTCTAGTGACTAACGTTAATAAAACACGTTTAGGTCACGACGCTAGATAAAGCAAATCCAGTGAAGTTTACGACGCAAGGGACGCAAAGTTGTGAGTTCATGCTCCCCCTTTTCTTTTAACTGTTTTCAGTTTTATAACTTCGGGGATGAAATACATGTTACAAATATTACAATGTTTATAAATGGTATGATACAAAAACAAGAAGCACTCTTGGTGATAACTAGTACCAAGTATGATGCGTTTTGAGAAATGATACGAGAAATGATACGAGAAATCGTGTCACGAATAGGGTACCATGAGCACCATTAATCGTGTACATACTTAGACCGCATAACAAAAGGTTAGATCTAATGGGTACAAGGGCAGCCCCACTCTTGGTGATAACTAGTACCGAGTAGTGTTTTTGTGTCTCCGTCGTGAATCGACAACTAGAAAAGTGCCTATGGTTTGGTTGCTTCCTATGTCGTGTCACATGCTAATGGCCTTGCAACCCATTAACAACTTGATACATACAGGAATACTTGATTTATACATGAATACTTGATTTATACAAGATACATACCATGTTTTTCATACAAAGTATACAAACGTTCAATACAAGAACTGTATGAATTCACACCAACATTATGTTGACGTTTTTCCAAAACTCACATGTATTTCAGGTAACTAAAAGTGGATGTGCGCGCGGTCTCACTCATGCTCGTGGATGTCGTCTTAAATAAGTTGTAAACGTTCAGACAATATGTTGTTTCGTGATGTAAACACTTAAACTATGTTTTCCGTTATGTAATGGTAATGGTGTTTGAAGTTACTTTTATGAGCATGTAGTTTGTTTACCAATCGTATGCAATGGAAACCTTTCATGATCACACCTCGTGCTTCCGCCGCAGAAAGGGGTGTGACATTGTAACCTAGTTAAAACATAAAACAAACGAACGAACGAACGTTCACGAACACTTTACCAAACATTCACGAACACAATTAAACGAACAAGACATTTGTTCATGTTTGTTCATTTATCTGATCGAACTAAACGGAATACATACATATTTCCCATATATACATTTACCAAATGGGGGAATAGTGCCAGGCAGCTGCCTGGCACTCCCCCATTGGACCAACACGTTTATTATTTTATATCCATTGTAAATTACGTTTTTGCCCCCAGCTCAAAATAAAAATACGGTTTTTGTCCCCATCTCAAAAGTACTATCTTGCCCTCAATTCAAAATTACGACTTTGCCTGACACTCCCCCATTGGACCAACCAGTTTATTGTTTTATATCCATTCTACAATTACGTTATTGCCCCTCTTTAAAATTACAGCTCAAAATAAAATTACGCTTTTGTCCCCAACTCAAAATTACGATTTTTTTACCTCCGTTCAAAATAAAATTGTGGTTTTGCTCTCAGCTCAGAATTACCTTTTCGCCCCCTCCCCCCTCAAAATAAAATTATGTTTTTGCCCCAGCTAAAAATTACGATTTTGCCCTCTGTTCAAAAATGTGATTTTCCGCGTTTAGAAAATTGTGATTTTTCCGCGTTTAGAAAATTGTGATTTCGCCCTCAATTCAAAATTACGTTTTTCCCCAGTTCAAAATAAAATTATGTTTTTGCCCCCAACTCAAAATTACGATTTTGCCCTCGGTTCAAAATAAAATTATGCTTTTGCCTCCAGCTTAAAATTACGATTGTGCCCTTAGTTCAAATTTATGTTACGCTGTTACCCCAAGTTCAAAATTACGAATTTGCCCCTGTGAAAATTTACAACTTTGTCCCTGGTTCAAATTTACAGTACTGTCATTACTTTGGCTTTGCCAAATTACGATTTTACCCCGGTCAAAAAATACAACTTTCCCTCAGTTAAAAATTACAATATTGCCATTGTTTTAGTTTTTTTTTTTTCAAAACTATAAAAGTGTTTCGTTTTAATTGGTTGACTCGATTTAATTGTTTTTCGTGTCAATGAGCTGCCTAACACTCGCTCATTATTCGGCCATCGCTCCGCAACGCGGGCGGGGCATCAACTAGTTACATACTATGTATATCATTCATTCATCCGGTACCAGTCCTTGCACGGCGCTCCGTTTACACTCCGAAACCCTCACTTTCCACAAAGAAAGAAACCGTTGATCATCTGCACTCAAAGATCACCGACGAACGCTCGGATTCAAGCTCAAACTCTGCTGATTCATCCATTCGGTACGCCTCTCATCTTCCCCCTTCCATATGTTATGCAATCGCACCACTCGAAACCTACTTATAGACTCCGATTTTGTGCTTTTTCGTCAATATTTATGTGTTGTTAGATATTGTAGTTTGAAAGTAGTTCGTGTATGAAGGTTTTTAGTTAAAATTAAACATTGCAATCGTTTTGTTCAATCGAAGTTGTGGAGTTTGCTCGTAATTAATTAGTTGAGGAGGTGGTGGTGGCTGTTTGTTGATTGGTTAGGGTTTTGAAGTATGTTTTGTTAGTGATTTAGTGCATTTTGTAATGCTGCTGTATGCTTTGATTGTTGTATGTTTGTGTTCGTGGGGGTATTATGTGGATTGTAGTTTTGAAAGTGTTGTATTTGCACTGGAAATGTGTGAAAATTAGTTATATGAAGTTATGGATTTGTGTATAATAAAGTGATGAGGTGGTGGCTGTTTGGTAACTAGTGAAGAGTTTATTGATTATTTAGGGTTTGAAGCTTGTTTTACAACTGCTTTAGTGCATTGTAATACTGTTTAATTTTGGACTAGTTGATGCGTTGATTGTTGTATATTTGTATTCGTTGGGCTATTTTACTTTTGATTGTGATTGTTAGATGTAGTTTAGGCGGTAATGCGTTTTAGATGCTAAAGTGTAGTTTTTAAAGCCTTGTGTTTACTCTCAAAATCAATGAAGAACGAGTTATCTGATGTAATTTTAGGAATTGCTACTCTTAACAGCCTCATAGCATTAAGGTTTGGCTGTTTCAGACCATTTCAAATTACTTTTGGCCAGATGAAGCTTGTTTTTTTTGGTTCTGTGGGCCTTGCTGCACTCAAGGTGGTTTGGCTGAGCTCTTTGGTGCCTTTAACTACATTGCGCGTGAATTGTTATTATTTTGCTAGCGCTTTGCATACCATCATTTCTTTATTTTTTGTTTAAGTCATGTAATACTCTTGCATGTTTATCCCTATGCACTTGGGCAGCATATGGCAATGTCAATTTGCTACAAATTTTGTGTTGGATTCTAATAGCTTAATTATGTTAACTCTGACAGATGAAAGTGAAGATCACACTATAACGGGTGGTTGCAGTAGCTGCTTTTTTGCCCGAGGATGTGTGGATAGTTATGTGTATATATCGTCATAGCTTCTGAATGTGAGCGTGGGGAAGGATGAAGAAGGTGTCAATCACGAGTGTATTTCAACCTTAATAGGTGAGGTTACTTGCTTCTTGTTAATGTTTTATATGGGGT
This sequence comes from Helianthus tuberosus, assembly GCA_030545235.1. Lineage (NCBI taxonomy): Eukaryota > Viridiplantae > Streptophyta > Magnoliopsida > Asterales > Asteraceae > Helianthus > Helianthus tuberosus. The sequence goes on along the minus strand of CM060392.1, from coordinate 102,346,968 downwards.
GCAATTTGGACCCAATTAACCATAAATGTAACTAAATGAGTTGATAAAGATTAAGCTTACAGGTCAAAGGGGTAAATAATACTTTACAGTAAACAGGTCAAATGGGTTAAAAGTCGCCCAAGTGTCTTTTTAATGCATAAAATATCCTAAATCGTAAGTTTAGTTAATTGTTGAAAACTTGAAATACATAAGTTTTGTAATCATATTTGAGACGGTAATCATTTATGAAAAGTTCAGAAAATTCGGCAAAAAGCGTTTCCGGTCAACAGAATATGATTCTTTTTGACCTGCATCAAAAGTTTTATGCTTTGGCCCAGGCCTCAGAACTGTTTTGACCAGTTTATTTAAACCACCTATTTTGCCATCTCAATATCATAGTTTTTGATAGTGAAGATAGCTTTCGCTATCACGCGCTTCACAATGTAAAATTAGTTTTTGTATTTTAACATTTAACCCTCTCTATTTTCACTAGTTTACATTTGGTCCTTAAACTTATAAAATTATACATAAAAAGTAAAAAAATAACAATATATATAAATATAAATAGCTATTTTTTATTTCTTAATTTTTTAACTACCTTATCGCTAAACACGAAATAGCGGGCGCTATTTCGTTGCTATCGCTACGTAGCATATAGTACCTTGTTGCTATTCGCTATTCGCTATCGATAACTATGCTCAATATGTTATCTTATTCTTCCATTATTGTATCGACATCTTATGTTTAGGTATTACAATTTATCTTTTACATAGTGAACGCGTGGGATAATGAGCATGGTGAAAGAAACATCTGAAAATGGTACAGATTTATCCGCTGATGATATTGGCACCATTGAGGAAATTCCCGAAGACACAATTCTGTCTAGACAAACTTCTGTTAACCTCGTGCCTTTTATCGGTCAAAGGTTTGTTTCTCAAGATGCTGCTTACGAATTCTACTGTAGCTTTGCAAAGCAATGCGGCTTTTCTATTCGCCGCCACCGGACACGTGGCAAAGACGGTGTCGGGAGGGGGATTACACGGCGGGATTTCACCTGCCACCGTGGCGGGTACCCACAAATAAAGCCGTCAGAAGACGGGAAAGTACAAAGAAACAGAAAATCATCACGTTGTGGATGCCAAGCGTACATGCGAATTGTAAAACGCGCTGATTTTGATGTTCCCGAATGGCGGATCACGGGCTTCAGCAATGTTCACAATCACGAGCTTTTAAAGTCGAACGATGTTCAACTTATTCCTACCTACTGCACAATGTCGTCAGATGACAAAAGTCGTATATGCATGTTTGCAAAATCCGGGATGTCAGTGAGGCAGATGTTAAGGTTGATGGAACTAGAAAAAGGCGTGAAGCTAGGTTGTTTACCGTTTAACGAAATTGATGTGAGGAATTTACTTCAGTCTTTTAGAAATGTTGATAGAGATAATGACGCAATTGACCTTCTTAAAATGTGTAAGGACAAGAAGGATAACGATCCGAACTTTAGATATAATTTCAAGATTGATGCGAATAACCGTCTGGAACATATTGCCTGGACTTATGGCTCGTCGGTTCGATCTTATGAGTCGTTCGGGGATGTTGTGATTTTTGACACAACTCATAGGTTGGATGCGTATGATATGATTCTTGGAATTTGGCTTGGAGTTGACAATTATGGTACGAATTGCTTTTTTGGTTGTGTGCTGTTACGGGATGAGAATATGCAGTCTTTCTGTTGGGCCTTAAAGGTGAGAAGCTGTATCTGTTTTTTTTTTTTTTCTTTTTCAATTTGTTTTCCAGTTGTTCCTTTGAAACTTTGTTATGTGTTTTGTTCCTGAGGTGTGACAAAATGGGCAGGTTGGCGGTTGGGTAACTGGTCAGATCGGTTTTTGTTAACAGGTCTTGATGGATTGACCTGAAACACTTTATGGTTGGATATATGTATAATACGCTTTGGACGACTTTAGACTCTTTTTCTTATATATCATTTCCATTTTACTCATTTGACCTGTTAGAGATGAAACATAACCTAAACCAACCCATTCAATGCCACCATTACTAAATCTAATCATCTGTTTCTAATCCTCTTTCTTTTTACCATTTATTCTTTTGTGACAGACATTTTTAGGATTCATGAACGAAAAAGCTCCGGAAACCATATTGACCGACCAAAACATGTGGCTAAAAGAAGCAGTCGCCGTTGAAATGCCAAGAACAAAGCATGCCTTTTGCATTTGGCATATAATTTCCAAGTTTTCCGATTGGTTTTCTGCACTTCTCGGCTCACAATACGGTCAATGGAAAGCGGAGTTTCATGGACTTTACAATTTGCACTTAGTTGATGAGTTTGAATTGGGATGGAGAGATATGGTCGATGCGTATGGACTCCATGGAAACAAACACATTGTTAGCTTGTATGCTTTACGCATGTTTTGGGCACTCCCATTTTTGAGATGTTACTTCTTTGCTGGGATGACTAGTACTTTTCAACCAGAGTCCATTAACGCTTTCATCCAACGGTTTTTAAGTGCACAGTCTGTTCTTGAAAATTTTGTAGAGCAGGTATCGTTTTTCTTCTTTAAATATTATATAAATTAAATTAGAGCTGGAAGGTTGATGAGTGGTTCTTGTTGAACAGGTCATTTTTAGTATGTGTCTAAATGGGCCGACGGGTTAGGTTGACCTGCAAACACAAAAATATGCTCATTTGTATAGTTTGTAGTTTTATATATATGATTACTGTATCAATATTATTACAGAAACTATATTATTACATAATCATCTGAATAAAATGATTTGAAAGACTTTGACCAAAATTTGGCCGGTTCTCTTTTAGCTATATATTACTCATTTAATCCTTTTCAGGCTGCTCATTTATAAGTAAAAATGAGCGGGTCGGGTCAGAACAGATTCGGGTCAGGATAGACTGATTTTAAAACAGGTTCAGTTTGGTTTGCGGGTCAAAACGGGGTCTAGCCAAAATAGGTTTGGGTCAAAATGGGTTTTAGCAGCCAAAATAGGTTTGGGTCAAAGCCAGCCGTTTTTGAAAGAAAAAAGATATCAAATTACTTGTTAATTATTACCTTTTATTTTCAAGCTCATTTGTGTTCGTTCGTTTAACCATTAAAGATATATCATATACTTTGCTATTAAACCCTTATTTTATTCGTTTAATAGACTAATGTTATTAACAAATTAACTAATAAACTTTTTGAATAAAAGTATTTAGGAGTCTTTAAAGTTTATACATGACAGGAATTGGGTGACTTTCGACCTGTTTCATTTATAGCTAAATTCTTGATTTAATATGCAATTTATATCCAGGTGGCAGCGGTTATAGATGCTAAAGACCAAGCTGCATTAAAACAGAAAATGATTAGAAGCCGCCAAAAAGTGTCTCTCAAAACCGGTTCACCTATCGAGTCACATGCTGCCACTGTTCTTACACCATATGCCTTTACCAAATTCCAAGAACAACTTGTGTTGGCCCCACAATACGCATCTCTATTGGTCGACAATAACTACTTCATCGTGAGACACCACACCGAAATGAACGGCGGCTGCAAAGTTCTTTGGGTCCCACATGATGAATTCATTAGCTGCACCTGCCATGATTTTGAATTCTCGGGAATCCTATGTCGACACGTTCTTCGAGTTCTATCAACCAACAACTGTTTTCACATCCCGTATCAATACTTACCCGTTCGTTGGCGTGATTCCTTAACCTACACAAAACCCGTTCTTGATCCTTCTTCGGGTAATGTCCAGATGTTACAGTCAATGGTTTCAAGTCTAGTTTCTGAAGCCGTGGAGACCGATGAAAGGTTAAACTTTGCTTGTGGTCAACTCAACTTGGTGTTGACCCGGATCAAGGAGTTTCCGGGACCGTCGAGTGGTGTTAATAATAATATGTCTTATAACAATAGTCCACCTGACTCGTTAATTCTTCCGGAAGTTGAGGATTCTGATGGTATCGTTCAAAGTTTTACTAATGAATCGTTGACTTTTGGGAAGCTGAAAGAGAGAAGGTCAAAGCGAAGGCGTTGCTCTGTGCCCTGTTGCGGGCAGTTCGGGCATGATTCTAATGACTGCCCGTTGATGGAAGATGATATAAACGAAGATGGCCTCGGGTTTCTATAGTTATATGGTTGCTCTAAAAGGTTAGATGTATAATTTTATTATGTTTCCATGTTAATACACGTCGAATTTACTATCTTTTATCAATGCAATGACTGTTCTTTCTGCATAATGGTTCCTCAGTTATTAATTCTAACAATTAGTCTCATTAACACGCAAGAAAATTTAGACCATGAACATACGCATATTGCAAACATTCAATGAACGTTATCACTATCGCAACATAACTACTATTTCATTCCCACTCATTTGTACTTGACTCGAAAGTCAAACATCATTCTACAGACTACTATTAACATCTATTATGTACACTCACCTTAAGATAAATTTCCGGGTTAGTTAATTAATGCCATTTGTTTGCTAGTTCGATCCATGTACTACTTTCAATACACAAATATGCCCCAGTGAAATCAAGTTTAAGCTTAAATTCATTCATCTGTTGACCTTTAAAAGTCAAATATTCCATCCTATATCATGCATGAACTACCATTTATTCTTGTAGAGGTACTATTCAATCTTCAACTTTCTATTTAACGGTCATAAGTTAAGAAGCTTACTAACTTTGCTTTCATGTTGTTAACCAACGATCCGTAAGTCGGATCAAACCGTTTCTTCACAAGTCATTGCCATACCCTACATGGTTTCATTTCTCTACATGATGAACTTCAACTCGGGATCATCATATCACCAATTTTATTGTTTTCATCACATTAAGAATCCTATCATTCGTATCTACAAGTTCTACGGCTAGACATATACTTTAGATTCCACAATGGTTGACTTTCAATAGTCCATTCAAACCTTCTTTCACATAATGTCTAAAATTATACAATTTTGTAAATTTTCGTCCATGTGCCAAACCAAATTACTTCTTATGTAAAATCCTTACATTCCATTCGTTATTTTGCTGAATTCTGTAGTTTGACTTTTCAAGGTCAAACTGCCACTTTTTACTTATTAGATATATACAAGGTTTAAAAAGGCTAAAACGGGTATCGAGGCGTTATCCCTTAGCCTCACGAGGCGTAAGCCTCGAGGCAGGTCGAGGCGTAAGCCTCAAAACATTATTAAAAAAAATTAAAAAAAATTAAAAAAATATATAGATGTCTCATAAAAATCACAAATTAGCATAAAACAAACATCATAAATAGAAAATATTTCAACAAACAAGGTTTAAACATAAAACAAACATCATAAAATAGTTCAAACAACTTAAACTAGTAATGTTATGACATCTAAATATCATAGAACTCGTTCCACTCCGCATCATCATCATCATCATCCTCAAAGTTTTCATCCTGCGTATTTAGATCGTCACCGTCCTCTTCATCAACCAAATTAATAACTCTTTTTCTTTTCTTCCTAGTCCTAGATGAACTCTCACCTTCTTCCTCATTTGATCCGTCAACTACACCAATGCCATCTTCATCCCCATCTTGAAACGCCAACGGTAATAAGTTTATTACAGAAGATGGTTGACTGCGTTTGTGATTCTGTTCTTCGATTAGGGTTTTTTATAACCTAAGATGTTTTTTTAAGTTAACAATTGGACTCGTAGATGTTTTTTAAGTTAACTATTGGACTCGACCACCAATTAGGCCCAATAAAAACTAAATGGGCCGAAAAAAAAAAGTCCAGAAAACATAAAATTGTTCAATTTGCACAAGTTTGGGCCTCACCGCCTCGTATGACTGAGGCTTAGGTTTCAGTTCCCCCCTGTGAGGCTAAGCCTTAATTGCGTTTTTTTCACCGCCTCACCTGAGGCGTACGCCTCGAGGCGCGCCTCAGAACGCCTTTTTAAACAATGGATATATATATATATAGAGAGAGAGAGAGAGAGAAAGGTTAACGTACAAAACTGCTTAACGTACATTACGTACGCGACGAAATTACAACATGCGTGATTAAGTTTACAACGTGCGTGATTATATTTTGAACAATTTTGCCATGCGTGATTTTGCACACTTATGCGTGATTATGTACAAAGCGTGATTAGGGTTTTAACTTCATAACTTGCGTGATTTTTAAATGAACTAGCGTAATTTCGTCGCGTACGTTATGTACGTTAAGCCGTTTTGTACATTATACTTTCTATATATATGTTGAAGTACACATTTGTATTTCCTTTCAATTTGGACATACTTACGAAAACGTCATTTTACCATTCCTTGCAAAAATCTTCTTTCCTTGTTAATACTTAAGTCCGTCGTCTAGGTCTTTGCCTGTTATTCATCCCGACTCTCATAAGTCGATTATTAACATGCCAAATATGTAACTTTGTTCAACACATCTTTCTTTCAATAAAAATTCCTCCTATAATGGCTCCTTTTACTTTGACCTTCTTCACTTGTTGTATGAGAACATCCTGCCTTTACACATTCTAGAACCTTAGAAACCCAAAACAATTCCCTCTTCTGTTTCTTTCCACCGGGACGAAGGCGAGTACCATTTTAGGAAGTGTAGGAAATGATTCCACAGCGTAGTGTTAGAGTAATCTCTTGGTAGATTCGATACCAATAAAGTGGTTTCTAGTGAGCCATCTTCAACTCTTGGTTGTCTTCTTGGTTTTCTCTCGTCTCTTCGGTACTTCCCTGCGGCTATATTCACCCTCTCATGACTTACTTCCTCCCTTTGTCTTCTTAGAGTCTCCTGGTCCGTCTCTTGCTTCGGGTACTTCTTCCTCCAGTACAACTTTCCTCTCTGGCCTCTTCAGTTTCTCTCCATACCTCTTCCAATAGGTTTTGCTAGATGTAAACTAATTCACGTTACATTCACTCCTTAGTATTGACTAATAGTTTGCTTCACTAAGAACGTCTCTCTAAGACCACCCGTAATCGTTTGGTTGTGGCCGTTTTTAAGCCCAAACACGCCCCAAAACACGCCCCAAAACACGCCCCAAAACACGCCCATCATCGAGCCCCTTGGGCATTTTTTTGCAAAAAACTTGTTGGGGTGTCCAATATTCCACGCCAAATGGGGTAAATTTTGACCAATGGGAACTTTGCAACGGTAACAAACGGCTAGTTCCTTTAATTTTTTTTATTCAACCTTTTTTTATATAAATACTCTCATTCCTCATCCATTTTTTACAAGCCACAACCAAAAAACTCTCATTCCTCATCCATTTTATGTCGGTCAGTTCTGCTTAGACATAATGGAAAACATGAAAACATACCTTTGATTGCATCAGCACAGGCCAGCAGAGAATCCAGATGGAGACGCAGCAACAGTGTTTGACATGATTGTCAGCTTGATCTGGTTCCTCCTTAGGGTGCAATCTAATTATGGTGATGATGAGAAACCGACAAAGGAATCGGTTATGGAGAGGAGGTCGATTGATGTTATGAGAGTAATTAGGTTATGTGTCTAACCCTAGAACCTCTACATAAGTCTCCTTATATATGCACCCAGGAGGAAACCCTAATTAGTTAATAAGGGTAATTAGGCCCATCAACAATTACCAACTAATTATTTAATAGGATTGTTATATATTTTGATCCATATAATGTAAATGATTATAATGGCTACTAGATTAAATATAAAATAAATATATTTAATCTTACATTCTCCCACTTAGCCGAGTAATCATTTACTATGAGTATTAGATAAGCCTGATCAGGAGTTAACACTCATTTTAGCCTTAAACAAGTACTATAGCAGAGAAATACAGCCGTTGAATCATTATGCGACTCAGGACCCCCATTAATCATACTATAGCCTTAATTTAAAACCTAATCGTCATGATCAAAATATGCATAAGCCCTTTGTTTGATTTGTAACTTTATTTGTCTATATGCCATTATGTCGACTTGACATATTCTTAGAGACATACAAAATCAAACTGATGAGGAAAATTAACTAATACTTAGTCATTCATAGTATGATATGCAATTGCGCACGACCATTAATTAATACCCGTCTATGAGCTCTCTTAATAAGACTTATGGGTAATAGCCCTTCAGTTATAGGATCCTTAAGCATATCATGAATGTATTCGATACAAAACTTAGTTTCCTCAATTCGTTCATAAACGAATAATTAATTGCGTATCAAAATTTAATGCAACACCTCTTGAACTGTTACTGTTCAAGGAGTCATGGTAGCTGACTTTATCACACTAAGTCTTCAAAACATTAATTATATGGAGTTAATAAACTTATGAGTCCACTGATATATTTCCAACAACATTTAGTGACTATATTATGTCGTTATAACTTAGGTTGTTATTATCAGTTTATTATGACTCCTCCATAAGATAGGTTTTGTCTGCTGACATAAGGATATACCCGAAATTACATTTTTGTCATCTTTGAATATCACAAAGTTAAAGTAATAAACCGGTTTTTAGTTCTCACCTTTTCTTCAAATTATAGCCTCTCGTTTCCTTTAAAGATATCGTAATACTCTATTAGATGCTTCACATTAATCTAGACATATCTAGTGTGTTGCAATGTAAGTAATATCTAAACGAGTATAGACTTTAACTTACATAAGGCTTCCAATTAATGAAGGGTAAAAAATAATCTCATTTACCATATTATCCTCTAAAGGAAAGCAATATTGTTTGTTACATGTGTAAGGACCCATTTAACGTTAAACTTATGGAACAGAACTAATATCCCATTGGGTCTATCTCATTATGTTATGATATCAATCACGTAAGAGATATGTTTGAGATTTATTATATCAAAGTTTGTGTTAACAATGCTTTGACTTATGTAACATATACTTGTCAAAAGAATGTCATCTATATAGACAAGTTTATTTTAGTTGCTCCCACTCATCTTGAGGTAGGTACATTAATCCACTTGGTTGTTAATGAAAATAATTACGTTAAGATTTCATCACATTATGATGTTTGCATTAAACCATACATGGATTTTATTGGCTTACAAACAAAGTGTTCTTTAACCTTCAGTTTGGAACTTCAGGTTGTTTTATGAACATGTAAATATGTCAGCCATTTGTTAAGGAAAATTGTTTTTAATGTTCATCTAATGTAGCTTTAAACTATTATAAGCTACTAGAACAGTGATGATCCTCAAAGAAATCTTTGATAATTTATCTCTTTCTAAATATAATCTTTGACAATCAATCATGCCTCTTTGTGTCTTAACGCTTATATTAGGATTTGATTTAGTTATGAACACTCTTAGGTAATTCAATCAAATCCCAAACGTTATACGAACACATAAAATCAGTTTTATTAGAAAACAGTTTTATTCCAGTCAGAGGATTGATTGATACTAATGGCTTAATTAGAAGAGATTGGATCAGTAAACTTTTCCATAATCCATTTCAACTTCAGTTAGGGAGGTTATATAATCATCAAAGTTAGTAGGCTTTTAAACCTAGATGACCTCCTGAATTGATTATTGGGTTTGTTAGAAGTTTCAGTTTTATGGATTAGCTCTTGGTTAGGTTGTTATCATTTTTAGGATTCTAAGTTTGTAAGAGTTGGTGCAGTATGGTGTACAAGAGGTGTAATCGGAGTTAAATTTGGAGTGAAATTTAATGACACTCTTCCCCCCGCCTCTTGTATTCCTTGCAAGTCATAATAAGGACTTTGACTGCTCCCACTGACCTTAGAAATCTTTAGGAACTCAGCATGCTTAGGGTCAATATTTAACGACCAACAAATTCTAATAGAGAAAACAAATTAATGACGTTAGTCGTTGTGATTTCTCTTGTCGAGGATTATGTTAGTTTAGGTAAGAAATCTAAGTGTGCCCACAATTAAGCAACAATGAAACTTTTGTAAGAGTAGCATTAGATTTTAAGGAGACAAGTATTGATGGAACAGTGTCGTGATGGAGCGGTGTCTTGTACAAGAGGTGTAAATTTAGGTAATGTAAAATTTTCACTCCCCCACCTCTTGCAACTATTGCAAGTTATTATTAAGATACTTAATGCTCCCGCTGATCTTTAATATCTCTAGAATGCTACAAGAGAAGTTTCAATGAGCTATGTGACATGGGAACCTATCATATATATGTTAGACTTTATTTGATTTCTTTAATGTCCAGATATCATAAGAAACTTTAGGGACATATTTAATAGAAATCTTATTAAGTACATACATGAATAGATTTCTTCTAAGAACGTGGGCCATATGCGACAAAATTTAGATACAAGTTGATAGTCTGTTAAATGATAAATGAATTATGTCTGAATATTCAATTTAGAATAAGTTCCACAAATATCAATGAATGACTTATGATGGACCCATACTTATTCCTTAAGCCAAGTAATATTTAGGGCTGTAACGTCATGATTTAAAATCACTTAGAATGAGATTAGATAAAAAAATCATCCTCATTAACCATGTCATGATTTCTCATGAGTTTTGGTTATAATGGATGAAATTTATAAGTCACATTTTTCTTTTGTCAAATTCTCATTTGCATGATAACAAAAGTTGTGAAAATATAAGGTATCATCTAGTTTTATCTTAGTAGTGTTTCAATCCAGATATTTAGAACAAATAAAATGAGAGTTTAAGGTAAGTGTGACTTTATGTTGACTATGCAAACCTCACAACCTTCATAACATTTCTTAATTATGATACTATATTCTGATTAATCTTCAGAATATATAAGGTATCGAAAAACGTTGTTAGAAATGGTTCTTATAGTCTTAACATTTAATTTTGTCACTAACTCTCATGTTTGTTAGTTGTTGACTTCTGGTAAGGAAACGTTTAAAACTAGAGTCAACTAATCATGTGTTAATAGGAATATTATAATTAGTAGACTTAAATATCTTTAGTAAGTGACTATCTAATTAATTTATCCAACTGTTCTTTAGAATAATGGATAGTCTCGTTGCTTATGTCTAGTCTAATGACATAATTATGCAGTGAGATTTTCCCTTGAAGAACCTTAAAGTTGGAATTAGCACTTGTAATTTGTCAATGGACCTTAGAACAATCCTCTTTTAAAGTATTAGTGGTTGTAAGGTGAATAACATCTTATTTTGCAGTTTCAAACATATATTTCTATGTACATATGTTGCTTATCAACACAGTCATTGTACTTTGGTACTTTTGAGTGTTATAGTTGATTTATAAGGCATCAAATTGTACAAGTGAAAATCTTAGTATGTAATGTACTGGAAAAAATGTACTTATTTCCATGCGTAAGCCCTTAACTTTATGGGTCATGGTATTGTACATTATTATGTATTCACATATACCACTTAGCTTTATAGTTTATAATTTTAAATGAAGGCATGCATCTTAGGAGTTCTAGTGATTATTCCACAATTATAGAATAGTCTTAGGAAAGACTTAATCTGGAATAACCTTTTAGTGACAGCACTTATTCTTGATTATCATAAGAGACATCATGTTCGATTTATCCTAATCATCATGCTCTACTTTTCTTCTGTAGTGCTTTATCAGAAGAGAGCAATAGGATTATCGTGTCTTAAGAGATAATCAAGGATTTAATTTAAGAGCTAATTCTTATAGAAACTTTAAATAAAGCAAAACATTTTAGGTTTAAGAATTAGAGTGGATGAGATATATTTATAGAAGAAAATTATAGTGAGTAAAAATTATGGGTACTAAGAATAAGGCAGACGAAATGATCATAAAAATTAATTAAGGATCATTAATATAAGGATCATTGTGTGAAGAGGTTGTGATATGTCTATTACTAACATCAAAATAATAGACTTATTTAAAGTTCTACTTAAACGAAAACAAATCAGCTTTGGCCAGAAGTGTAATCATTTAAGCATGTGTGCAAAGTGGTTGTAACAAATCAGCTTTGGCCAGAAATTGAGACAATCACTTTAGTTATGCACTTGTTAAGTATGCCATCTATGAAGGAATTAAATCAGCTTTGGCCAGATATTAAGACATTCATGTTTATGATGCACACTTAACATAGCTTTCGTAATACTTGAGCGATAAGTAGATGCATCAAATCAGCTTTGGCCAGAAGTGATACATCAGAAGCTCATTCAAGTAAAGCCATTTTGGTTTTGTAAAACATTATTTGATCCTTATTAATTAACTAAGTAATTACAAAAACCAATTATTTAGTAGCAAACCACCTGTTAGCGTGGATCGAACTTTATCATAATATGGTTTCCTGTTTTAGTGATGATCTAATTTTATCATAATTTTTCTAAAATTATAATTGTATATCCTTTAACAGTTTTCGAATAAACTTAACAGATTAAATTGGATCAAAACATGGAAAAACACTCATCAATCCTAATTACATTCCGAAACATAAAGGAATTTCGAATTTTCCTAAGAACACATGATGAACCCTAAAAATAAAACATGATTCTGGAACCCGAAACCTGAATTTTAAGGCTTTAAACAGATTTCGGTACAATTAAGATTTACCATTATGATTCTGAGTCATTTAAAAACATTCTTTTCCCGAAAACCATTGATCTCGGCACATATGACCCGAAAACAGCCTTGAGTTTTATTGAGTTTTCAAAACTTCTGTTTTCCAGATTTCAATCCCAGAATAATGGATACGAAAACAGAACTGACTAATCAACATATGCTCCGATACCACATGTCGGTCAGTTCTGCTTAGACATAATGGAAAACATGAAAACATACATTTGATTGCATCAGCACAGGCCAGCAGAGAATCCAGATGGAGACGCAGCAACAGTGTTTGACATGATTGTCAGCTTGATCTGGTTCCTCCTTAGGGTGCAATCTAATGATGGTGATGATGAGAAACCGACAAGGGAATTGGTTATGGAGAGGAGGTCGATTGATGTTATGAGAGTAATTAGGTTATGTGTCTAACCCTAGAACCTCTACATAAGTCTCCTTATATATGCACCCAGGAGGAAACCCTAATTAGTTAATAAGGGTAATTAGGCCCATCAACAATTACCAACTAATTATTTAATAGGATTGTTATATATTTTGATCCATATAATGTAAATGATTATAATGGCTACTAGATTAAATATAAAATAAATATATTTAATCTTACATTTTATACAAACCACAACCAAAATTTTATACAACCTTCAACCATTTAAAAAAAATGGATTCCCCCACTTCCTCGTCATCCGTTGCAAATTATTACTACAAAAATTTCTTAGCGGATGAGGGTGACTCGACCGATGAGGAGCTCGAGCAAGAGGTGGTTATGAGTGCGTGCGAACTAGCAGCGCGTTATTCTAAACATTGTAGAGAGCCTCAACGTGAGAGTTTAACAAGAGAATATATTCAACGAGACCGACAAGCGGCAAGAGTCAGTTCGTTATATTCCAAACGAGGGTGAGCAAGAGTCAGATGACGAAGAAGACGAAGATGATGGGAATGGCGAAAGCGAAGACGAGAATTAAAAAAATATTATTAGTTTTAAAAATATTATGCAATTGTGTTTTATTATTTATGTAATTTTTATTTAATTATTAGAATATAATTTGTTTTAAAAATAAAAAAAATAGGAAAGTGTGGAAGTGACACATGGCGGACAACGCCCAAGGGTGGGGCATTATTCACCCAAACGACTACGCATGGTCTAAGAAGGTAGCGATTGTTGGTAATTTTAGTGTTATTGACATATTTTGGTGGTATTGGATTAACTTGTCGACTAAGTTGATCTTATTAAATAATAAACGAGTTAGGAGATGCGGGAGTGCAAACTCGTTTTAATCTAATAAGATCGGGTATATTTATAGGTTTTGTAAATATAATTTATATTTAATTTTGGGCTTAGTTTCATTAAATAAATGTTTGGATGTATATGATCTGTTGGGTCATGTGTGGTATTAGGCATTGGTTCAACAAAGTGCACCTTCACAATTTCTTACTAAGAAGGTAGTAATTACTTGTACTTATCTCACTCATCAAGGTAGTGATCAACTTTGTTCTTCTCAGTAATTTTGATCATGATTACCACTCTATATTCTCACTTGTTTTTGTAGTGATTGCCAATCTATCTTCTCACTAACAATGGTAGTGATCACCACTCTATATTCTTACTATTAATGTTAGTGATTACGACAATATCTTTTCAGTAACAATGGTAGTGATCATCAATCTATCATCTCACTAACAATGGTACTAATCACCTTTTATAAGTACATGAATCTTGGTTAGAGTAACCTCTCATAGGTTACAACTCAAGTGTTAAAAATAATATTTCATAATGAAAACTTTTCTTCTTGTTAATTCATGATATCTCTTTTAATACATGTGATTGTTCTTAATATTTAAGCATTCCCTCAACATTTTTTTATTGAGAATTGACATCTTAGAACAGTTGATTGGGAAGTGTTCTTAAACATTTTGGGTGTGCTTTTAAAGTGAAAACACCTGTCAAAACTTAATTGATGAAATCTTGTATATAGATTTAAGTTAAGTTTTCAAGATGTAAAAGATCTTCTTATGTTGGAAAGCACTTTTGTTGGGTTATGTAAGATCTGCTGATCGTAAAAGGCAAAACCCAAGGGAAACCATGTCCCTGCCTGATGGAATAAGTTAGATTACTATTCAATGTTCAGAGGTTTCCCTTTTTGAAAGTTTCACAAACAACCACCTAAACTACTGGAAATAAGAATTGTCGCCCTGAAGATACAAGATAACAAGTACAAGTGCTAGAATGAAAAGTGTTGGGTCAACTAGTCAACATTCAAAGTCAAAGTGAAGACTGAAGACCAGAAGACCATGTCAACAAGTCAAAGAAAGACCAGAAGTACTGGATTCCATAAGTGCTGGATTCTACCAATAGTTTTTGAATCCCAATTGTTTACTTGTAATTTACAACATTTTTTGTTTTAGTTGTTTATTTCCTAATTGTCCAGCAGGTTTGCACAACTGCTGGCAGTTACACATTTAATGGGTTGTTTAGGGTCGCTTTAATGGTGATTTCACTAGCAGTTTTTTCCTCTATAAATCAGTGTTGCAAAAGTCGCTAGGCGGACCCTAGTCGGCCAACGGGAGAGTTGGGTGTACTCGGAGTACTCAGACATGGTAAATTTAAATAAAATTAAATATCGGAAATTATATATATGTCACAATAAGCACATTTTAAGTCAAATAAGCATAATTCATGTCAAAATAAGCATAATATAAAATGAAACATGTTTAAAGTTCACATTTCAAATACTAAAGTATTTCAAAACAAGGATAATATTTCAAAACAAGCATAATTAATTCTAGAAGATTTTAGACATATGAAACTTTTAATACTAGTCTTCTTGCAAGATATCTTCCAACGGATCTCCATATTGTTCATTTATGTTAACACCATCTGATTCATATTCCACCTCATCACCATTACTCAATTCCTCTTCATTCTCGGACACAAAATCTTCCTCGTCAAGTTCTCTCAATCTAGAACTTCTTCGGTTTTCTAGAGATGCATCATCACCCATGGCTTTACTAGCCGCCGAGGGTACTTCGGATCGAGCTTCTTCTACATCACCTTCAACAATCCAATCTTTAGCCTCACTTGCATCATTGGCTAATAATACTTCCATACCCTTAGTCTTCATTTTCTTGTTCATTTGCATCAAATTTGCATTAAATTGAACAAAAACAAGATTATTCAATTTGTTTGTCTCTAGTCGATTTCTTTTCTTTGTATGCACCTAAAAAATTAAAATTAAACAACAAAGGGTTTTATTAAGCATTCTTTAATTCATATTCTCAAAACTCCAAAAGTTACTAACCCCTTCAAAAGTGCTCCAATTTCTTTCACAACCTGATGAACTAGTTGTTAAAGCAAGTATCCGAATAGCAATCTTTCTTAATTCAGGGGTTGAGGCACCATAAGCTCCCCACCAATTTGCTATAAGTTCTCTCAAACAAGTTATTAACTTGATAAAGTTGAAATTTATATGATATATAAAAATTAAAAGTAAAATAAAAAAAATTATTACCCGGATCTGCCAAGACTCCATATTCCCATCCTGGATCTTTAGATTTTCGTTTTAGTTGCTCTTTATTTGCGGTTGATGCGGCAGTATCTACGGTCTTTGATGACATAGCTGGATAAGTAAACAAATTAACACACAAGTTTAGAAGCAAATAACCGAATACATTATTTAAAAAGCTGAATGTGCATTTATAATGGTTAAATCTATGACCAAATAAAAGCCATTCTTCATTTAAGGACTAAAAAGTATTACTAACAGCAAGTCAGTATCTATAAAAGATAGTAACAGCAAGTCAGCAACTAAAAGTCATTTTAAAAATCTGTGAAATCACTGGATCAAATAAAGGTCATTCTGACAGTTAAGTTTTAATTTACAAAGGCCAAAAAGTATTACTAACAGCAACTATTATGCATGGCATATTAGAAGCCTTAGAAAAAGTTCTTTTACGTTAAACAAGTTTATGAAACACCAATATGCATTTACTCTTCTATAAATGTGAATAAAGTTCTAAAAAATGGCATATTAGAAGCCTTAGAAAAAGTTCTGTCTTTGCTCAAAACTTCATTGCTTATAACATCGGTTGACAACCATTATAAGTTTATAACAAATCAGACCAGAATATTAAAAAAAATCGGACAGAAATCAGACCAGAATATGAACCCTAGACTAATATGCATCAAAATTAGACCAGAATATGAAAAAACAATCGGACAGAAACAATGACGAACCTTCGCTTGTGTTCTCGTGCGGCTGTGTAGTTTAATCTCCCATGATTTTCAGTTGATTCTTGGCTGCGTTCTAGAAGGGGTTTAGGAATTAGGGTGAAAAGTTGAAATGTGGTGTTTGGGATTTGGGCGGGGTAAGACTTGGTATTAGAGTTAGGTTATTTTTTCTTTTTTCTTTTTAATTAAAAGTCAACAAACCTCATTGACCGACTAGGCCGACTTTTACCGACTACGTCCGACTAGGCCGACTAGGCGCCGAGTTTGACCGATTTTGACCGAGGCCGACTAGTTGAGACCGCCTAGGAGGAAGTCGCCTCGGAACCCCTCCGAGGACCGAGTACTCACCGAGTACAAGGCCGAGGAATCCGACTTTTACAACACTGCTATAAATAGTTCACTCTATAATATGAAAATGTAACTCTAAGAGATGAAAAGCAAAAGAATTTAGAAAGAGAGTTCGTCTGGTGAGAGGGAGTACTTTTGTATAACTAATTGTATTCAGACATATGAATATTTGACAATCATTCTCAAATCCAGCAGTGTCTATGATGATGTGTTTATTATCATTGTTTGTTTAATTACTTGTTAATTTCAAACTGTTTTATCAAAAACACACACAATTCACGAACTCTCAGATCAACCAATTTTCTTATAGAAGATTATTCCTATTTTGTTTTATACTCTCATTTAATTAAATATCCTATCTTTTATAAAGTTTTATAAGTTCTATAAAAAAGTTTTGTTGGATCATGAATTACTAATGCCATGTTCTTTGATTTATTGATTAGCTCTAGCAATGAAAGTTTAATTGATTTAGTTAAACCAGAACACATATTTACTTTAGAGTAAATTACAAGTTTTGACCTTTATGTTTACATCAAATTTCAGGCGCTGTCCTTTAGCGCAAAAGTTGACAGGCGGTGTCCTTTACCTTTCAAAATCTTGCGCGTTTTGTCCTTTAAGCCAAACCCAGTTAGACTTTTTGGTTAAATCTAGTCATGTGCAAGGCACATGAGGGTACTATTGTAATTTCACCTCTCAAGGACTATTTTGTAAGATAAATTATATCAAGGGGCTATTCTGCATTAAACTTAAAAATAAAAAAAAAATATATATAAACTTTCACACTCTCTCTCTCTCTTGATCTGAAAGTCCCCCCCTCTCTTCTCTCTCTACCAACAGGTTGGCCATCACTCTTTGTGGTAGTTCATGCCGGCGCACCAGGTTGGCCAGATTCTGTAAGGACCTGCAAAAATGCCCCAAAACGACCCGTAAGTGAAAACCCGGACCCCTGAAACCCTAATGTGCATGAAAAACCAAGAAAATCAGATTTTTGGTTTTGATGCGGGCCGCGTAAGCCTTAAGGTAAGGTTACGCGGGCCGCGACAACTTATAAAACCTCCGGATAAGCTTTCAAGCCACATGTCGTACACGTGGCAACCCTACCTATGACACGGAAGCCCTAGTCGTAGACTAGGTGGCTCTCGCGGGCCGCGTAAAAGCCTGTTAAGGCTTACGCGGGCCGCGTAAAACTGAAAATGTTGCTATAAGTAGCCTGGGCATGGGACTTGCTTCTGTGCTCGAAATTTTCAAGTTTTAAAAGATCCTGTTAAACTTTCGCTCAATAAAATAAAGAAACATGTTTTTGTAAAAACAGGGATTTCCCAGTGAAATCACCTTTATTGTAAATTATGGGTGTTATCCCCAATTTGTGAAATAAAATAAATTGGGCATTTTCAAGTTTTAAAAGATCCTGTTAAACTTCCGCTGTCAACTCAAATAATAAATACCATGGGTTTTCTGTCATGCGGCTCCTGGACCGGGTAACACCGGGACGGGGGCCGTGACAGAAAAAGGTGGTATCAGAGCCACTGATTTAAGCCAATTAAGTATTTAGAAATACTTAAATTTTTCTGATTGCCGTTTTGTGATTCTATTAAAATTTAATTTACAAAATTTTAACTTAGAATTTTGTGTGTTTCTTCATGTATGCTAACAGCATGAATGAACTATCAGAAGCACTTCAAAACTTTACTATCCATACCACAGATATGGATACCACTCGTACCTTTACTGGCTACCAGGCTGATACTGCAGAGCCAATGGTATTTCAAGCCCAACCTCAGGAGAAACCTAAGCCGAAAAAGAGAAGAAGACTCGTAGGCTGGAGGCGTATGCGTAGGAAGAAACCAGCGACACAAAAAGTTATAAAGACTGAGGATCCCAAGGATAAAGGCAAAGGAATAGAGATCGGGGAAAGTTCAGGGCAAGCCCAGGAAATGCCATCATGGGAGGAGCTGGATCGTAAACTGGCACTTAGTGACCTCATCGGACCTGCCAATGCAAACCTCTTCAATTACCCAGTTGAAGCACAACTTCCAGTTAATCTGGAACCTGCTATCCCAGATCCTATTATCCACCCTGACCTCTACCAGGAGAGCTAGAAGAATGGTGGACAACTGACTGGCAATTTCAGAATCTCTTAAATAACCCTAACACCTTTTTCCCCCAATTTGATCCTGAGCCTCCACTACACCCACCTATGAGCACAGAAAACTTGGCTGAACTCCGCCACTATGGCGAGGAGTTGGTGGACGCAGGAAATAGAATCCGGGAAGTGGGGGAGAGAATATAATGGAAATACGACGAGAGGGAACGTCGTTTCTGAAGTGCCAGCTGATGAGGATCGTATGTGGTTGTGGGAATGTGTGTTTAATAATAATATAATAATAAAAATATAATCATAAAACTTTTGTAACATATTTGGTAATGTATGGATGCATATTAAAATATATAAAATATTAACGTCGCAAAATCGACAATTTTAGCTATACTTGCTGACAATCGACGCAAGCCACTAGAATTTCAAATTGGAGACAGAGTACTCTTAAAAGTTTCTCCTTGGAAATGAGTAGTTTGGTTCGGTAAGAAAGGAAAACTGAGTCCCAGATACGTGGGACCATTCCCAGTAATTCAACGCATAGGACTAGTTGCTTATCGCTTACAGCTACCAGAAGAGTTAGCCGGGATACATGACGTATTTCATATATCCAATCTCAAGAAATGCCTATCGGACGAATCGCTGGTAGTCCTTCTTCAAGACATACAGGTGAATGAAAAGTTGAAGTTCGTGGAGAAACCGCTTCAAATAGAAGACAGAAAGATTAAGTTTCTCAAACACAAAAGATTGGTACTAGTCAAAGTCAAGTGGGAGTCAAAAAGAGGACCCGAATACACCTGGGAGCTGGAATCGGAGATGAAGCGAAAGTACCCTCACTTATTTCAGTAAATCTCGAGGACGAGATTTTAAATAAGGTGGGGAGGATGTAAGGACCTACAAAAATGCCCCAAAACGACCCATAAGTGAAAACCCGGACCCCTGAAACCCTAATGTGCATGAAAAACCAAGAAAATCAGATTTTTGGTTTTGACGCGGGCCGCGTAAGCGTTAAGGTAAGGTTACGCGGGCCGCGACAACTTATAAAACCTCCGGATAAGATTTCAAGCCACGTGTCGTACACGTGGCAACCCTACCTGTGACACGGAAGCCCTAGTCGTAGACTAGGTGGCTCTCGCAGGCCGCGTAAAACTGAAAATGTTGCTATAAGTAGCCTGGGCATGGGACTTGCTTCTGTGCTCGAAATTTTCAATCAAAACGCTCATATTCTGCTTAAAAACGAGTAATAGGGTGTCAAGACGCAGCCACGATACAGGGTATTAACTCGATCACTGCTACGATACAATGTCCGATCGATTGAAACCGATCCGATGGATGTTTAAGTGCTGCCCAAATTAGGGCTATACTTTGTTATTCGTCGTGAGGGTTTTGATTTCGTGAGCTTATCGTAAATGTTGTATTAAGTTACTGACCTAGTTTCGTGTGCATTGTTGTTTAAATTAGGTTATCAGGCTTATCAGTAGGCTAAACTCTGCCCGTCTAAACTTGCAATGTGAGTCATTCTCTTTTTATCAAAATGCTTTACAAAACCCTAAATGTTTTCCAGTTATAATTACAGGGATTAAGTCTTTGTAATCTTCAAATTACTGCCGGTATGTGGGGTTTTGTATACATTACTTGATACCTGTCACCATTGGACAACGAGTTAGCCAATGGGTGATCTGACTATAGTCACAGATATTGTTAAGTGACAAATACCGATTTGGGGTAATTGGTTGATAAAAACATTGTAATCACCCTTAATACTGTAGATTATAACAATGTGTCGTTTTGTGCAACTCGAATGACTCGCCAGTATTTCCCTGCTGATAAAACATTTTTAAAACATGTTTCAGGTGATCTGCTGTGATCCAGGAAAAGTGCCGTGTAGCACTACAAGCTTGAGGAGGTGGCTCAATAAAATAAAGAAACATGTTTTTGTAAAAATAGGGATTTCCCAGTGAAATCACCTTTATTGTAAATTATGGGTGTTATCCCCAATTTGTGAAATAAAATAAATTGGGCATTTTCAAGTTTTAAAAGATCCTGTTAAACTTCCGTTGTCAACTCAAATAATAATACCACGGGTTTTCTGTCCTGCGGCTCCTAGACCGGGTAACACCGGGACAGGGGCCGTGACAGATTCTCTCTCTCTCTCCCTCTCTTTTCTTTCTCTCTCTCTCTAACAACCGGATGGAGGTGGCTGTGGTGTTAGGTGATGGCGGGTGGTTGTGGTAGTGGGTTAGGGGCGGCGGTGAGTGAAGGGGGTGGTTGTGGTGGTGGGTTTGGTGTGGCGGTTGAGGTGGTGTTACGGGCGATTGCAGGTGGTGGTGGCCGGAGACTCGATGGCCGGAATAGATTTTTTGGGTTTTTTGGTTTTGGGGATTTTGGGGGTGTTGATTTGGATTTTTGGGAAGAAGCACCATGTCTACTTTTGAATATAATGAGGAAGAAGATGCAGAACCAATAAATTTAAACAACTTGGTCAAAGCTCCAGATGTTGCATATTATAAGTTTTCCTAATTGTGAAGGTAGTGAAAAGGCCAGAATGCACAATGAGATATTGAAGAATTGTGAAGGTGAAAGGGCCAAAATGTTTTAGGGGCGGTTGCAGGTGGTGGTTGCCGGAGTTGTGGTGGCTTGTGGATGATGAAGGGTGGTAGTGGTGGCAGTGAAAGGTGGTGGTGGTGGTGGAGGTGGTGGAGGTGGAGGATGGTGGTGATAGGTGGTTGCTAATTGCTATTTCAGAAATATATTTATATATATATGGTTATAAAAATAATATTTTAAATTATTTTGTTTTATTTTTACAAAATAGCCCCTTGATATAATTTATCTTACAAAATAGTCCTTGGAGGTGAAATTACAATAGTACCCTCATTTGCCTTGCACATGACTAGATTTAACCAAAAAATCTAACTGGGTTTGGTCTAAAGGACAAAACGTGCAAGATTTTGAAAGGTAAATGACACCGCCTGTCAACTTTTGCGCTAAAGGACAACGCCTGAAATTTGATGTAAACATAAAGAACAAAACTTGTAATTTACTCTTTACTTTAAAATTAAGAACACTAGAACAAATGATTCAACAGTGCAACAAAAAAAAATCAGTTATAAATCGTTAGGATTTACAATTACATTAATCGTTTTACAGGACTCCTTAAACTAATTCTACCGAAGATCTATACGTAATAAAAAAGATAATTATAAATTAATAAACAAAGATTACACTAAGATAAACCCATATCAAAAATATATTCTTCCATCTTTATCCCGATCTTCCTCTGACTTAGCACGATTTTCTCAAATGCATAAACTTCCTTGTAGCGCAACAATGCAACTTGCTCTTCATCAAGAGTTGATATTCATCAATATTAAGTTCCCATTAGTGGTAGCTTACTCCTTTATTATCAACTTCTCACTAGTAGGAAGTTGTTATTCTTTAACATTAACATTACTATAAGTATTATAGTGTTATCAACACCATCTTCCTTATCAACATGACATCAATTCAAATTCTTTGTCTTAAACACATTCGACAACATTAACAACTCATCGGCATAATCTTTTTATCAATATCAAATTCTGTCTTCTACTTTTTAACCATAACATCAATTCTTATAAGCATTAACGTACTTAATTTTGTGTCATAAGTTTTTTTTTTTTTTTTTAAATGAGTAAACTGCCATTTTGGTCCCTGTGGTTTGGCCAGTTTTGCCATTTTAGTCCAAATCTCAAACTTATTACATCTGGGTCCCTGTGGTTTGCATTTTATTGCCATTTTAGTCCAAATTTCAAATTTGGTCAGATTCCCCACTAATGACCCTGCTATTTTGTCTTTACCCTCAGAGGCATTTTAGTCATTTTGGTCCAAAATAATGTTTGAAGATAAATGACCAGTTGATTTGCCCAGCTCATCTTCTTCCTTCAACTATCCCCCACCTCTTCCATCTCTCTCTTCAATCAACCTCCGCCACCACCACCACAGTATCCCAGCCACCACCACCGCCGTATCCGGCCACTACAAACCCAATATCACCAACCTCAACCACCACCACTGGAAAAAAGCCCTAACCCCTAATCCCCTTAAGTTCCCCAAAATCTTATCAACACCACTACACTACCAGATCCACAACAAAACCACAAATCTAACAACACATGGTAAACCGATTTGGCGGCGAGAGGGTGGTGGAGGGATGAAGATGAGGATTGTTTTTTTTTTCAATACTGAAAAGATGATCTTATTTATCCCAAGCATTTAACCAACACTTCATCCATCAACAAAGTCAATGAAATCACCGTTACACAAACACAAACCCTAAAAACACCAATAACCGATCACAACCAGTAAAACTCACACACACCAAACAGAAATTCACCAAATCAAGTCAAAAGTCAACCACTCGGATCAATCCAGATCTAGAGCTGACCGCAATCACAACCGGCTTCGAGCAGGTTCCGGATCCAGATCCAACCTTCTCAATCGCCTTCACAACATCCATACCTTCAACAACCTTTCCAAACACCACATGCTTTCCATCAAGCCACTCAGTCTTCGTAGTACAGATAAAAAACTGAGATCCGTTCGTGTTCGGACTGGCGTTCGCCATCGACAGAATACCTGGACCGGTGTGCTTCGACAGAAGATGAGGATTGTTGAAGATGAGAGAGAGAGAGAGAGAGAGAGAGAGAGAGAGATGAGGGATGAAGATGAGGATTGTTGAAGATGAGGGTTGTTGAAGATTTGATGAAATGAAGAGATGGGGGTTGTAGAAGATGAATGTGTGTGATTTAATTAAAATTGTGTTATAATAATTTCAAAATGACTAAATTGCCCCTGAGGGTAAAGACAAAATAGCAGGGTCATTAGTGGGGAATCTGACCAAATTTGAAATTTGGACTAAAATGGCAACAAAATGCAAACCACAGGGACCCAGATGTAATAAGTTTGAGATTTGGACTAAAATGGCAAAACTGGCCAAACCACAGGGACCAAAATGGCAGTTTACTCTTTTTAAATAAATAACATTTGGACTTTTTTTATATATAAAATACTGGCCGAGTTACATAAATATCGCAGGTAAGCGAGCAGCAACAAGCTGCGCCGTTATCCCTTTCTGAATAGCAAACCCTAGCCTATTAAAGACAAACCCCTGGCCCCCTGTTGATGAGCAACTGCTGTGGACAACATTTTGGACCCTAGTCAACAAACGGGTAGCTTCTGGAGCTAGGGAGCCAAAGGTGTCGAAGGCGAAGGGGACAAATGCATGTTGGTTATCAGCACATGCTTTAGCGTGCTTATCTACCTTTTTAGATTCCGCTTTCCTTATAACCTGTCCTGCTACAAACCCGTTTTCCCTTAAACCAACTAAGGGGGAGACTCCTGTGAGATCCACACAAGCATGTTTCCCTCCCGCCCAGCCAAAGACGAGCAGATCCGCTGGTCTCAATGTAGATCTCTCTTCCATCGGATCTGTAAGGAAATTCACAGGGGCCTCCTTCTTGGCAGAAATCCCCGATCTCCTCAAGATGTCCCCCACAACATCTCTCACCCAGTCGTGCCGATATTTGAAACCAGGGAGCTCCTTACAATGAATAGCATGCTCCCCGTATTTATCCATGCAGGCTTTACGGCAAATTGGGCAGGTTTCGTCTTCTGAATACATAGGGATCATCAGCCGGTATTTGAGAATACCCCTATACTCAACAGCCGACATGCATTGCCCCAGCCCCTCGATCGGGATAACAGTAAAAAAATCTTGCGCATGGGGGCCTTTCAAGCACTCAATCACCGCCTTCTAGCGGGGAGACAAATCGAATGTTTCTCCCAGACTCTGAGCGATTTTGTCAAATAGGGCATTCGCCAAAGTTTTTTGTGGCTTTGGGGGGCTGTGTCCATATTAGAGAAACCGTCGTAAGTTAGTTTTAAAATCTGTGGGACGCTATCATCGAGAGATTTCCATGGGATTTTCAACGATGATTAATTATTTTGGAATTTTGTGCAATCACTCAGTAATTTTATAAGAACTAAAAGTATTTATAACGTAAAATAAAATAAAAGTTTAGAGTGAAAAATTGTAGACAAGTAACTTGCAATTGTACGTATTGTAAGGGCATTTACATCCCATCCATCAAAGTAACCTCCATCTTCAAATTTAAAAAAAAAAACTTTTAAAAACACACTACATCCCATCCCCTATATCTCTCCCTAAACCTAAATTTTAAAAAGTTACTATAGTAACTTCTTATATATGAAAAACTACTATTCATCATCCATCAAATTATTGTGTGTATAAAAACGAGAAATATAATAAAATAAGTGTTTCTATGTAAGATAAAGATAAAAATGGTGGACGGGATGTTAGAGGTTTTTTAAAATGAGAGTTTATTTTTGAAAAGAATGATTTTTAGTTAAATTATAAGGTAAAAATGATAGATGGGATGTGAATGTTCTAATATAACATAATTAAACAATAAATAAGGCAATGCATATCATATACACACTTAATTCTGGTGGTCGGTTTCTACAGTAATCGACCACCATTGTCCACGTGCCAGCTTACTATTGGTCCACGTTTTAGTTTTTTATTTTAAAGAATTTGGATTTAAGGAAAGAAGCACTTGGTAGAATTGTTGATTCAGCGCCGTCTTTCACCACCACCACCACATAACCACGTTGCCACAACAAAACAACCGCTCAGCTACCATTCTTTCAGTTCTATTTACCACTGCCACCACGACCGCCATCACCTCCAATGTCTGGCCAATTCATGTCCGTTCAGGTCTGGCTTTCAACCACTGCCATTGCCTCTAATGTCCTTTCTTTCAGATATGTTCTTTAAGAACCGGCTTTTAGATTTGGTTAGATTTGCGTTTTCAAATAGAGTAGAAGAGAGAGGTAGACAAAATAGGTAGAGAGGGGGATGTGAATTGTTATTTTCTAAAAAAATATTATTTCATATTTGGTTAGATTTGATAAAAAAAAATATTGTTTTACATATTTTAAGAGCATTCACATTCAATTGTTCATATTTATGTGAGTGAGTTCTCTATATTGTATGAGTGGTTGTGAGAGGTTATGAGTAGAGGAGAGAGAAATTGTTACTGTTGATCAGTACATTTGGTAAGACAATGTTCACCCTCTATAATTTTTTAAAATGGTTGTGAGTGAAGGAGAGAGAAAATATAGTAACAAATGTATACAAATTATTATTTAATTGAAAATGAATGAGACAAAATAGTAACTTCTAATGTACTTACAGGATAAAGAATGAATTAAGAAGGTTATACGATCCACAAACTTATGTGGAAAGAGTACTTCAGTAAAATGTTATTTTCTACATATGATCACACATAAGA
Organism: Helianthus tuberosus; assembly: GCA_030545235.1. Taxonomy (NCBI): domain Eukaryota; kingdom Viridiplantae; phylum Streptophyta; class Magnoliopsida; order Asterales; family Asteraceae; genus Helianthus; species Helianthus tuberosus. The sequence goes on along the minus strand of CM060392.1, from coordinate 102,320,458 downwards.
GCATTCTCATCCAATCCATCAAAACTTGTGAGGGTGAGTTTTTATATTGTAAGGGGTAAAAAAAGTGGTTGTGAGTGGAGGAGAGAGAAAATGTTACTGCTCATCTGTATATTTTGGGGGACACTGTTCACCCAGTATAATTTTTTTAATATATATTGAAAGTGGTTGTGAGTGAAGGAAAGAGAAAAATGTGATGATAATATTATTTAATTGAAAAGGAGGGAGAAAAAGTATTTGTTTTTAGTGAAAATATATTGATATAGTAGTTGTTTTTTAGTGGAATGTATGTATAATTTGATGGATTGGATGAGAATGCTCTAAAGAGTAGTTGCAAGTTAAGAGCATTCACATCCAATCCATTATATTTTCACCCTAAATTACACTAAAAACACTACATTTTCTCTCTCATTTTCAATTAAATAATATTTTTTATACCTTTATCATTACCTTTTCTCTCTCCTCCACTCACAACCACTTTCAAAATATATTAAAAAATTATAGGGGGTGAACAGTGTCCCCCCAAATATACAGATGAACAGTAACATTTTCTCTCTCCTTCACTCACAACCACTTTTTATACTCTTTATATTTTAAAAACAACACACACATAATTTGATTCCTTGGATGTGAATGCTCTAAGGGTGGAGGATATGATTCAAACACTTTAGGGTGTTTGAGTTACCGTCTAGCCAATCGTCTCATGCTATGTCAACTCCCTCATTCACTCCTCATTTTCTACTCAAACACTAGGGATGATTCAAAGACCTAGAGAGTGGTAAAAAATTAAAAAAAAATTATGATTGGTTGATAGGGGTTGGGACGTGTCGGTAAAAAATTAAAAAAATCGTCTCATGCTACGTATCAGGGATACCGACAGTATCATCCCGAAGAATATTCTAAGCCCGAGGGTGTGTATGCTTATCAGACCGAGGAGGAGAAAAAACTTGCTATGTTGGAAGTGAGTTTGTCCAAACTCGAGCAGTATTTATTAGCAACCAACCTTTCCGATGAAGATCGAATCAGCTGCCTAGTTTCCAAGTGTCAAAAGTTAAAAATGAAGATAGATATAGAAGAGCGTCTCTCACCATTACCTGTTGATATTAGAGATTATTCTCACATGGAGGAGGAGGTTGTGGAGGATAATACCACACCAATGAATCCTTTATCTGATGAAGAGTCACTGGTGGATCAGATGGTTTGTGAGGATGATGAGGCAGAGCAGTCTGATGAGATGAATGTGTGTACCGAACCTCTTCCCATATCAATCATTCAAATTAATAAGTGTGGGGAAGAGGGTTCGAGGAAGAAGATGAAAAGGGTGAAGCTACAAGACATCGGTGTATATCTTGTGAAGTGGATTAGCGAAACCCGCAGGTGCAGTCTGAACATGCCAGTTATAGTGACGAATTTATGGAGATGGCACGTAAATTTCCGTGCATTCATGGGAAATACATTGGGTAAGTGTGCATTGAGACCACCGTAGCGCATATCAGGTACGGTCTGGCTGAAGACCTTTAAACTTAGCGCTCTCGGGAGGCAGCCCGAGGATGTAGAGTTTGTACTTTGTTTTGGTTTCGTTTGGTGTGTTGTGTTTTGACAGGTTCCTACGATTCTATCTTCACGGATGCAATGAATCAAGTGTGGGGATGTTTGGCAACATCCCCGATGAGATGTCAGAGAATCCAAGAGATGTTTACGTCCCTGTCCGATCACAGCAGCTACACCAACACGAACACTCACTTGTGTTCTGATCAGGTGCATGTGTTTATCTATCCTTTATTTTACTTGTTTTCGTGTATTTGGTGGTGTAAACTTCTTGTGTTGGGAGTGGTTTCCTTGTGTTGAGTCGAGTTGGTTATTAGTCGTTCATGGTTTGCGGGTGGTATTTCTCGAGTTTAGATTATAAATTGCACCATACATTGAGGACAATGTATCCCAAGTGTGGGGATGCGGTTACTCGAGAAAAGGGTTGGTAAGATTGTTGATCTCAAATGCTTGAATCGGTTGAAATTGGAAAAAATTGAAAGATTTTAAATTTTTTTTTTGTCTCAAGTATGCTTGAACTACATGAAACCCAACATTTTCAATCGCTTGAGGGTTCCTACTGATATTAAGCTAACTTAGATCCCTAGTCATGGTTGTCCCTTTAAGTTTCATGAGAGTATTTCTGACAGTTGTTTTAGAGAAGAATTAAAAAGAGATGCCTAACTAGGGGTAACATGCTTTAGGAATTACACATGCTACGTGTCGGTAACCCATATTCCTTTTGTTCGGTGAGATATTTGAGCCTACTAGTTGTTAGATGAATTTGCAATAAATGTTCATTTGCTGAGAGTAGGCCATATGTTGCTTTGTGTTAGAACTTGTGTGGTTTGATACGTGCCGAGACTGTGCTTTAGCGTATACACATAGATGATAAAGGCATTAGGATCCATTCATTGTTCTATATGTTGATTGTTTATCCACCCACCTTAGTTAACCATGTTGAGCCTTTCACCTTTCGTTTGTTACACCTTGTTTGACCCGTTTGACTACCAACCATGAATGACAACTGTGTTAGTATGTTATACAAAAAAAAGAAAAAAAAAGAAAAAAATGAAATGAAAAGAAAAGAAAAAAAAAAGAGAAAAAAAAAGAAAAAAAAAGAAAAAAAATCTTTGTGATGTTCATGTTAAATAAGTGGGTCGAAAATAACCCACGTGTTAGTGTTTTTGTGAATAAATTGTCATGGTTTGGTATATTCATTGTGTTCGTCATACTACCATAAAAATGCCAAAAATATATCCCTACCTTTACCTTTAACCCAAAACCTGAAAGTCCTTTTGATATGTGTTACGTTATTTGATACAGTGGAGGTGTGATTGCTATACAAGCTTATGATTACAAGGTAGCATATTTGGTTTTGAGTGAATTACACACTAGCACATTACACGCTAGTCTTGATTGAGCCGAGATGGGTGATTATTGTGAGGGGTGTGTGGCATGTGTGTAGTATCATAAGCATGTTAGTGTTAGTTAGGCAAGTCTTAAAGTGTTTTAAAGATATATTATCTAACTGTCAGATTGTCAACCTCGATTGTGTTAGTCTATGGGATGGGTATGACTTGGGACCTTAAATGGCTAATTCAGTAAAAGATTCAATGGTGATTTGTTAATAAGGTGACTAATGTTTGTAATGGTTGCTAGAGGACAATCAAGGATAAGTGTGGGGATGTGATGGAGGGTGTGAAACCCAAGTGTTAACGTGCGTATTTTGTGTGAATTATTGTAGTTTAAGTGATAATGTACTTTGAATATGTTAACTACGGGTGTTTGTAATTTCACAGGTTAAATGCGTAAAACGGTGAAATTTGGGACACATGGTGATGGAACGAAACAAGCAAGGATGTTTATCATGCGAGTTTACATTATGCGGAATTTATTCTGGTCCAGATATAGCTTGGAAACACAAGAGACACGAAACATTGAAATCTAGGGACCTATTGGTAATTAACTGAAAGTTGATATGCTTGTAAAGGTGGAGTCACAAAATACGGCATAAGCTACGGTTTTATGACCGTATCCTACGGTCTACATATGCTGAATGGAAAGAAAACAGAAAGTTTAGTTCGTAACCTACGGTCCGAGCGCGTAACTTACGAAGGAAACGGATTGCAAGCATATGTGAGTTGTTGAGGGAATTAATTACTAAACGTAGTTATTTATTTGGGAGACCCTAATTGACAAGAGGTAGACATCACGTGGACTTCTTTTGGGAGCCGTGACACAAGGCCAATAACAAGTCACTCATCATCATTTTTGGCGGCAATAGAGGAGGCATCATCGAATTAATAAAAAGTCATATCATGAGACTTGGTTGTGATTATTATGTTCATCAAAAAGAGGGTTCCTAAATCACACGCAGACCATCAAGAAAAGAGGTGAATTGTGGGGGTTGTTGGCGGCACATGCAGACTTTGTGAGGGACGATTTTTGTGCTTTTAAAATAATCAAAATAAAACAACATCTCACACATACAACATTGGCGGCAAGCAAGAGATCTAGAGGCTGCGCACGTGAATTAATTGAGGGGCTTTGTTTTAAAAATCAAATCATCATCATTAGAGATGGGCCGCACATGGGCTTGGACACCTCAAGCAGACTTTGTGGATTTCTTTTGGGTGATTGGGCCGAAACTTATCAGAAGAGGCAGCACATATTGTCACGTAAACAAGGGTTTGGATCATCATACAATCACCATACATCATCTTCGACGGCAGACAGAAGATGGGAAGGGAGGATAGAGAAGGCTATGAAGATCAATCAACCGACATGAGCGGCTAAATCTCTTGTGGACACTTCGGGTGAATGATTGTGTAAGACACTATTGATTTGGTTTATTGTTTTATGTATTGAATTTGGATTGTAACCGTGTGACAGACGGTCTTTACTTGCGTTTTTATAATTCGTTTGACAAACGAATCCTGTGTGATAGACAGAGACATAAATACGTTTAAATCCGATTATACTTTGTTGGTTGAATAATTATTCATTGCATGAATAGTTGATAATTATATCGTTTAACCAATAGTATCCAATATGACAATCAGCTAAGTTATTAGTTAATCACACAATCTGAATCTCGGAGTGATCACCTTTCCTTATCATTGTTTATTACAACTCAATCTTTTTCTCAATTTTATTTGTTAATTTAGATAATTCTTATAATCAATCACACCGATTGTCCAATTCAGTAGTAATTAATTAATACTTTTCATTCGACACTTTCCACAATCCTCCTCTGGTTCGATATCCGACTTACTCTAACTACCTAGTTTATTTCGGTTTTTGCATGTCACTAACGACAGACATCAGCGAGCCCAAACGAGCCTAAACAAAATTTTAGTTTTTTATATATATAATATAATAATGATGATGATAACATTGGTGAGCCGAGCTCGAGCCGAGCTTTTAGCTCATTTGAGGTTGTTCTCGAAATAGCTCGAGCCGAGTAGAGCCGAGCTTTGGGTTTTACTCGCGAGCCGAGCTCGAGCTCAGAGAAGTAGGCTCGAACCGAGCCGAGCTCGAGCTCGAGCTTCATACAAACATAACGAGCCGAGCTCGAGCCTAGTCGGGCTCGGGCTCGGTTCGGCTCGGCTCGTTTACACCCCTACGTATTTCCCCAATCACTAAATTTAGTTACATCTTTCACCTTCCTAACCCCCATATATTACGTATTTATCCATTTCATTAAAAATACTCTTGTAAATTACTATTTTACCCTTAATGAGTTTATTAAATGACTAATTACATATTTTCTATTCTAATAAAATCAATTACATAAAAAATATAACACTAAATAATATGTTTTTTTTTTGTTGCTATTTTATATACTCTTTATTAACATTTATCGAAATCGTTTAAGAAGTACTTTTAGAACTTTAATCAAACATTTTCAATGGTAAACATTTGAGACCCTGATAAAATGACAGATAATTAAAAAAAAAAAAACTAACAATGGCATGATCATAAATGAATAACTTATACTGTTTAGTGTTTACTTTTTTAATATCTGGTTCTAACTAGGGATGAGCTCGGTCTGGTTCGGTACCGAACCGGTACCGGTACCGAAAGAACCGGTACCGAAAATCCTCAAAAGTGGGTACCGGTACCGAATATAAACGGTTCGGTACGGTTCGGTACCGGTATTTGAGGGTAAAAACGAGCAAAATACCGGTACCGTACCGGACCGGTACCGAACCGGTACCGAAAATGTCAAAAGTGGGTACCGAATCGGTACCGAAAAGGTACCCGGTTCGGTAAAATTGGTACCGGTACCGGTTCGGTACCGGTACCGGGTCCATTTTGCTCATCCCTAGTTCTAACATTATTTTTAAAGTAAAATAACTTTTAAATACTTTATTATTTAATAAAGATATATATCATAAAGTCGAGAGTTTTTATAATATAATATTGTAATATTCTGTTGAAAAAAAATACTTTTTTTAAATAACATTGGCATTCTTAATGTAAGTTTGCGTAATTATTAGGAATTGAGGAAATTTGTAATAAGGCTTATTAAAATGGAGAAATATGTAAAAATTCCTAATAATTATGCCAATGGGAGAATTGTTACTTCAAAGGATTTTGCCATGTTGGTATTTTGTCAAATAATACTTATTTTATATAATTTTATAGGGTCAGGATTTAGGGAAAACGGTGAAAAGTGTGAGAACGGTGAGACCGATTTTGGTGTTGACATGTGGCATTGATGCTAAATTAAACTAAGGGGTAATATTGTAAAAAAACTCACTCACATGAACTGGGTGTTCAAATAAAATGCCATAAAAACACACAATTCAGAAAAAAGCCATGAAAATACCCAATTAAAAACGCCATAAAACACTCAGTTCAGAAAAACGCCATGAAAATACCTAGTTAAAACGCCATAAAAACACCTAGTTCAGAAAAACGCCATGAAAATACATAGTCTAAAACGCCATAAAACACGCAGTTCAGAAAAACGCCATATAAACCCAGTTATTTTTTTCAAAAAGTATATCAATAGTATACTCGTTGGAAAGATTAAAAAACACTGAGTTTTATGGTGTAATTTTTTTCGAAAATAATCACGTATAAAAAAGTTATTGTCGTTTAAATATGATGGGGGAAAATGGCATGTGATTAGCATGTGCACATTTGTTTGGATCTTTCTATTTTACCCCTCCTGATAGTTCCAATGCCCCTATTATTTACAAAAATGTCATCGCATCAATCTCAGCCACAAACCACTAAGATCTTGTGGCTGAGAATCGTTCTCACCGTTCTCACACTTTGAAGTGTTTTCTCCTGATCCCAACTCTAATTTTATATAATATTTATTTAATGGCAAGTTATTTAGTTACAGTTATTATTGATAAAAACTTTGTATTTTCTATTTTTGTTATCAATATTACTTGTTAGGGCACTTTAGCAATAATAGGGTAAAAATGTTCAAAGAAATATATTCAAATATGTGTGTTATTTTATTTTTCAAACAATTTAGCTTTTAGATCTAAACTTACAAGCATATAGATCTAAACTTCTAAATTTTTTTTAACCTCTTATGTCCGTAAACTAAGATGCGGATTTTGACTAGAAAACACTTGCTATCAACTAAATTTCACGACCATTGTCATTGCTACAACCACCACCACCACCTAGTGCTCAGGATTGGGTGGCATCCTCCGAGATGGTTGGTATGTTAGGCATTGCGAACTTAGTGCTCCTAGTGCTGCCGGCAAGAGGACTCCGGTGGGTGGGTGGAGGGTGTATGTGTTCTCCCGAATATGACACAATGAAAATGGTTGGATCCATATGGCTTTGCTCTACTTGTTTCCTTGCCCCACAAGCTTTTGTTGTGCTACACTTATAATAATTTCTAAACACAAACACAAACCATTTATTAATAAATATAACATACATTCATGATTTGAAAATGCCAATACAAATATAATATAAATTGTTATATTACCTTGGACTTACTAAATTCGTAGAGATCCTTTTCTTAGATGTCTCAAAAATAAATGTCACCATTTTTTTCCATTGTATTAATAATATATACATATCATACATGCTAGGGTCGGCCAACCCGTGCCGTAGCTCGAGGGCTAAATTTTCATAGGGTCCGAAAGGTTTTTATAAGCTTTTATATATATACTAAAGTACATATTTGATATATGCATTCATTTATTTTATAAAAGAGTGTTGTTAGTGGATTGGAAAACCCATATCAATATAATGTAGAGGGCCCAAGTTCAAGTTTTGGCTCCACCACGAAGGTTTTTTTTAATTCATTTCCCCCTAACCACAATTTTGGGCCCAATTTTTTCATTTCTCCTTAACCACAATTTTGGGCCCAATTTTTTTTGTCGCCCGAGGTCTAAATTTTTTTTGAAGTTCTTGGGGACGACTCTGATACATGCCACCGGTCACCATTTTGTTTGTACCGGTGGGCATAAATCTTTGAAACCAACCAAGCCACTGAAACAAGTTGGCCAGATTAGCGAGTTTGAGATCCAAATAGTTCAGTTTAGATGGTTCGACGGTTTTAAACTTTTAATGGTTTGGTTTAGTTTGAAATTTGGTTTTTTGATTTTTTTTCTAACGTGTAGTTATGTATATGTATTATAATTATAAACCGTTTCTTACCGTTCTTAAAATTCAAAAAACGGATGAGTATTGCCCTATTCAACAATCATTGTCGAATATTGATAACAAGCATGATGCTAGTGCATGATGTATAAACAAACATAGTTGTTATAGCATACCATGCAGAAACGCCTCAATCAGTTAGTGCATAGAATGCACTTTGGTAATTGGTCCAATATCAACAGTAGTACCAGTTTAAAATGGTTGTCTCATTTCATGTTGGGTGTAACTTTCTCGTGGACAAATCTCATCATAATTCTAAAATTATTAATCATTATCTTTTGTCTGATCTCGATAAATTTCTTACATTAGTATTTACAATAAAAGTAATGTTTTTTTAACGACAAATTTAGATCACCGGCAAAAAAATAGTGTCTGATTGTTTTAAATATAAATACTTATTCTAAATAACGAGTGATTATTTTACTTGATTAGAATTAATTAATTGCTGATCTGATTATATATATTATTAGTAGTTAACTAGTTATGCTAATATAAGTTTTGATTATTTTACATTACTAATCCATTTTAACATGTAATAATCAAATTAGCTTATTCTAAAAAATCCATTTTAACATATAATAATCAAATTAGCTTATTCTAAAAAATAATAATTTACAAACTAATTAACCCATTTACTTATTAGTTGATTTGCTATTCCAATATTATTCATATATACATACTTATAATAGATTCATATTATTTATACTCAATAGTATTAATATTTATTTATACTCCATAAATAAATATGAAGAACATGAATATAGAGAACCTTGGAAATGGAGAGCCTTTGATGGGTTTTTGACCATATTTCCTCCATGCCCATGTATCACTGCATAATTCCTCTTGTGTCAATTCAACCACCATCTTTTTCTGCTGGTTTTTCCTTAAAGAAATGAACAAATTCTTTTCCAATTTAAAATACTTATTTCATGAAATAAAATCACTACTATTTTCTAACAAATGTTCCTATACATTTCTAATAAAATTCCAATGAAAAACAACCCTAATTTTGCTTCAAAATTGCAACAAATATATTATGTACCTTTTTCTACTTGTGGATGTTGAATCACAAGCATTCAACATCTCATGTAGTGGCTCATCACCAACAGAAAGTTGCGCGGTGGTGGTGGCAGTGGCGGCGACAGTAAGACGTTGTTGAGAACACCCTTCTTTGTACACCTCCTCTAACCCCTCGGACGCGTTTTCGCTGTAAAACGGGTTCATTGCATTGCTACATGGTACGCTTCCCATGACATCAAACTCATCATCATATTCATCAATTGTGATGGTTGTGTTTGTACCGTTGGCCGCATCAGCCGAGGTGGTGTTGCAACTCCTAACTACTGCTTGCAAATCCCATTCATCATTATCATCCATTTTTAGGATTTTGTGTGTTGTTGAGGAATACTAGCTAGGATGGAAGAAGAAAAGCCGCCACAAAAGGGTTGACTTTGAAGAAAGCGTGTGGCTTAAGGGTGGTTTGACTTTGGGCTTATGGGATCTAACTATATATACAAAGTAAAAGGTGAATAAGTGGTCATCTAGGAAACACATGTTGTGTTCTTTCCTTTTTGACTTTTGGCCCAAATGTCAAAAGTGGCCCATCCTTTTGATTTGCTTTCTTATACTCAACCCACGCACAAACTCACGCATTGTCACACACACAATAGATGGATTTAAATGAAAATGGGCAAGTATATAAGCATTATTAGAATTCATTTTATTAAAAGTTTATAAATACATATATTCATGAGTAATCGCATACATAGTGTATTCACTAATAAATACATGTATTCACTAGTGGAATCAATTGAGTGCTTGTGATTTGCCTCCTTTAATCTATTCCACTTTTTGCTCATTTTATAAAATTAACTCTAGAAATAAATTATAGCTCTAGAAAGTGGATACATTGTTACTGTATAAATTGACTAATATTATCTCCTCTTAAGTACCTACATTTTGGAAAACTTAAGAGTAGTGGTGCACAAATCGGGTTTTTTTAAAAAACCGGTTCCGGGTATGGAACCGGGTTCGGGTAGGATCGGGTTTTACAAAATCGGGTTTTTTAAAAAACCGGGTCGGGTCCGGGTCCGGGTTTTCTACCAAAAATGTATACCCTATATACCCGGGTTCGGGTAGGGTTCGGGTCGGCTTTTATAAAACCCGGGTATTATAATACCCTATTTCCGGGTTCGGGTCCGGTTCGGGTATTCATCGGGTAGGGTTCGGGTATGCATCGGGTTGGGAAAAAACCCGCACCGGGTATTAAAAAAACCCGACCGGAACTACGCCATTTTCATCTTCACGTGACTCCACATGTTGAATCCGCTCCGCCGCATCCAAATAGTCCTTCAAGCAAATACACATTTCAACCGACTTGGGACTAAGCTTCGCCCTCCTTAATGAAATGACTCGGCCACTAAAAGAAAAGGCGGACTCCGAAGCTACCGTGGAAGCTTGGACACTTAGTAGATCACGGGCCATTGCGGCTAGAACCGGAAATTGGGGTTCCTTTTCTTTCCACCAAGCCAAAATGTCGAAATTATCAAATTCTTCTTCAGAAGTGACGAATGCTAAAAAATCCGATGCAATATATCTCCCGAACTCGCTACTTGGGGTGTTACCACGAGCTCGTTTAGCATTGTCACTTCGCAAAGTATTAAACAAACAAATTTTTAAATTTCTATTACGGCTTGTTGAACTACCACTAGAAGAACCCGCATTTTCATAAGCTTGATGAACTTGTGAACTTAATTGACCATATTTTGCATAATAAACATCAAACAACTTTTCAAATTGTTTGTTAAAACTTGCTTGCGCTTTTGGCACAAAATTAGGATCTTCTTCTTGCAAATCCAAAGCAAAACATATTTTCTCAATCAATGTTTCCACACCTCCTTTGTTTACGTATGGGTTTAGAGCGGCCGAACAAGTAATAACGGGAGGCAAAACTTCAAAATACTTTCTAAACTTTTCTTTCATCGGCTTCATCATTTTAACAAAAATCGGACCTTTATATTCCAAATCTTGAAGCTTTGTTGCGATTATGAAAAGTTGGTTAAGAACTTCGCAACTTGTGGGATAATAAACTCCCGATAAAAACTTTGTTGCACTTTTAAAAACCCCAAGCACATCGGTTAAAGTTTCAATAATAGCCCAACTAGACGGCGAGAATGATTCAACCTCCATTTCGTCTCCAAGCAAATCATGAAAAGCAATCAAACAATCCTTTTGTTTTATAGCGCTTTCAAACATGCTACAAGTCAAGTTCCATCGAGTCGCTACGTCCCAATTCGCACCCAAACTTTTAACACCCGATTCTTTACAATATTTTCTATATCGCATATATATTCCCTTGCTAGTAGCAAAAATATCTTGTAGCATTTGTTTAAATTTTTTTCTCAAATCCACAATTTCATTTAAACCGTCTTGCACAACTAAATTGATAACATGTGCCACACAACGGCTATGAAAAAAACACCGTCGCAAGTCGGTTTATATCTTAACTTTAGTTGTGTGACCGCGGCGGTGTTGTTGGATGCATTATCAAAAGAGATAGCAAACAACTTGTCACCAAAGTTATAACCATCGATTACTTCTTTTAAAAGTTGAAACAAATTGTTTGCGGTATGTGGATAAGGAAATAACTCAAAAGCAATCGTACGCTTTTGCATTTGCCACGTAGAGGGATCTATCCAATGCGCGGTAACACAAAGGTACGATTCGGGTAACCCATGAGGTGCCGACCAAACATCGCACGTCAAATTCACACCGGTTTTTAAACTTTGAAAAGTCGAAAACAATTGTTGTTTTGCTTGTTTCCACGCTTTTAGACAATCACGTCGAAGAGTAGTGCGGCTTACTTGGTTATAACGTGGTTGTAGAACTCTTTGGATGAGACGGGTCAATCTTTGGTTGTCAAAGAATTAAAATGGCAAACCTTGTTGAATCACGAAATTTCCGAATCCTTCGCGAACTGACTCGACGTCATAATGTCAAATTTTCCCGTCGCTTGACACTGGTGGTTGACCTTGGTTCGGATCATTCCTCAAAAGTTTGCAATACGTTGACAGGTGTTTTTTCAACGTCGTGTTCGAATCAGACTTCAACATAGCTCCACAATGAACGCATCGAGCTTTGTTTGGTCCAAACGACATTTTACATAACTCGTAATGAACCCAAACTTCTTGGTTTCGAGTTGTAGGAATAACCTCCACGACGCTTGCTTTGGTAGCCGTAGAACCCACGCCAACGGAAGACGTAGCACTTTGCGATGCCATTTTTGAGTTGTGTTTTCTGATTGCTTTGTTTGTTGGTTCGTTCAAGTTCCTGGATAGAAACAATAATATAACCAATTCTTTTTAGTTGTTGTGTATATTAGTTGTGCATTAAAATTCTGCAGTAAATATTATTCAACCACAACATTAAATGTACACTAAATAATAGGTGTGTATCATCGAACCATAACATTAGTTGTGCATTAAATTCTGTTGACTGAAGCCACTACTAATCAAATTAATAAAATTGTGTTATGCATTTTGCATGTTAGCTATATATTCGGGTATAAAAACCGGGTTTCGGGTATAAACCGGGTATAAAAAAACCCGGTTCCGGGTTCGGGTTTTAGATCTAATATGCATACCCGGTCCCTACCCTATGGGTAGGGTCGGGTTCGGGTTCGGGTATAGAAAACCCGGTTTATATAATACCCGGTTCCGGAATTTTTTTCGGGTCCGGGTCCGGGTTCGGGTTTTTTGTGCACCACTACTTAAGAGTGGGCGTGGTCCCCATCAAACACTTGTATCAAAATAAGTAAGATTTTCTAGCGGCCCAAAAAGATCTTTTGTATGGCTAGGCCCACATTCTGAGGTTGCCCTAAGTTTAAGGGACATTCTAGAAAGGTATATGCCCTTCTACTCAAGGGTTTGACTAAATATAATGTGAAAAACAACACTACTAAAACAAAAGTCAACACAACCCATTTTGGTCAAGTCTTGTGATTTTTTTAATAAAATACCACAACTTATGAAAATATTTAAAAAATAGTTGGGTGTTAGTCCTTCTACGCACCACCGTCAGGTCTTGCTTAACGAGTGGATTATAACTTTTCACCAGTTTTTCTACCGTACCATCTATAAAAAAAATTATTGTTCTTGTTGGTTGAAACTTTTATCACTGTGCTTCTTGTTATCAGAGCCTTCTCTTCATCTGTTTATGTATTTATACCGCAGTCCACCACATGGTCACAAGCTCTCCGCAGAACCAGTGGCGGATCTAGGATTCACGCCAAGCAGGAACGTTTTATAAGAAAAGCGGTAACGAAATCGAAAAAACGTCAAATTTTTTCAAAATTTACACTAAAAACGTCAAATTTTTCCCCGCCAAGCGGTAGCGGGCGCTCCCCTTGTGTCCACATAGGTCCGCCCCTGCGCAGAACACGATCGTGAGTGTCCCTATCCAACCCATGCTACTTTTTTCTTTCCTATCAAGATTGTTTTTTTTATGTCGATAACTTTACCATTCTGCACTAAAATTTTTGGATTTAATCTTCAGCTGCTGAGATTGTCCGATTGATGGAGGGGTATTAGATACAGTACGTTTGTTAGGGTTAATTATTTAAATTTCTTTTATTAATACATTCTAATTTTAATAATTATATTCTTACAAATAGCAACCAATTTAATACATTTTCATTAGTTCATGTTCAAAAGGTAAGATAAAAGCAAAAAGATGAAAAGAAAAGTTAACCTTACTCATTAAAGTCAACTTGCCAAAGTTTTTTTTTGTTATTCCTAACCTGATTTAGCATCTCACATAATAAATCTTTAATCTGTTTTAAAACTAAACAATAACATTTGTCTATGTACAACACATACAAACCTTAAAAAGCAAGTCACTAATAAATGTCTCTTTTGTATGCTAATTTTGTTATACATGAATCCATCTCTTTATTTAAGATGATAAACAAATTTTTTTAAATATATATTAATTTTTTTCCAATATTTTTTCTTTTTGTTTTGTTAACAAAAGGAAGATAGACCCAAATACCCAACCCACTTACCAAATCTTTTTTCCACTATATATGAAATAGTGATGGCTACACAAATCTACCACCATTGCATTACACCCAAATTCCATTGGACCAACATGTAATTTGTGCAAGGATACATGTACCTCCGTTCATAATTATACTTGGAATAAAAAAAGGGGTTGAATGAATGGCCCAAGAATCTTGAAAATGTGTTTTGATATTGATAATGGTTTGGTCAACGAGTCTCAAAAGAGGAAAATGCAAGTCCAATGAGAGTAAGATACCTATGGAATTATGATTTTCTTATCTTAGAAACTGAGATTATATAGACCGTCTCTACATTTAAAACTTGAACACTCGTGATAATTTTTAAAGTAGATGTTGTTAAAAGATTGTAATTTTTGGTGCATACATGTTCAAATGTAATTCAAATATTTTTGTAACAAAAATGATAACATGTGAGTTACGCGTTGCCTAAAAATATTCATATATTCATGAACTAGCTTATGACCCGTGTATTACACGGGTTTGTTTTAGACCATGAGATCAATTTTTCTACCGAATCAATCGTAAGTACATAATGTTCTAAATTTTATTCATTAATCGATACAAATATAAAATGCCATATGCTGAACATTATCAATTTGCTTACAAAATTACAACGATAATCATTAATCGATAAAAATACAAAATATTCATGAAGCATTTGCTCACAATTTATTCATATGCTCACTGCATCAAAAAGTTATTATCAAATTATTATTTAACAATAAACCTTGACATTATCAAGAATGTTTTTTCAACTTTCTTGTTTTTTGTAATAGAAAATGGAACCAAACATTCACTAATGCTATTGAGACCTGGTTGAAAAAATGTGGCATTTTATACTTTGGTTTGACTTGATTATTCACATGCTAGATTTACGTTAATCTTGATAACATAGTTTGCTATGTGGATTTGTTTAAACATTTTATAATTATGCTATGTATTTAAAATTTGTATACTCGTCAATGTTTTTTTGTGTTGAACTATACTTTTAACATGTTGCAGGTTGATGATAATGATCATGATGAATCTAGTAGGGACGACTTAGAAACGCATATTGAAACACTAGATTAGCTTACTTCATTTTTGTTGAACTTTGTCGTATTGTCTTTAAATGTTGTACTTGATTTTCATGTTGTATTTGACAATTATTATTATGATATGAAATCGGTTTTGAATTAAATATTGTCATATTAGTGTTATAACGTCTTTCAGCAACCTCGTTTGTCTCACTCCGATGTTTCCGCCATCGGTTGGGGTGTGACATCTAGGCCCCTGTGGTTTCAGTTTTATTGCAATTTTGGTTCAAAAGTGAAATCAGGTCATATTTGTCTTATAAAATCCTGCTATTTTGTCATTTTCCTCAGGGGCAAAATGGTCATTTTGGGTTTAGTTTTAGGGTTTAGAGTTTAGCTTTAGGGTTTAGGGTTTAGCATTAGGGTTTAGCTTTAGGTTTAGCCTTTAGGGTTTAGCTTTTAGGGTTTATAGTTTAGATTTTACGGTTTAGCTTAGGTTTTAGCCTTATTTTTTAGCTTTAGGGTTTAGAGTTTAGGAGTTAGGATTTAGGGTTAAGAGATCTTAGTTAGGGTTCGACGAGCCGGTTCCAACGCCGCTGGAATGAGTCCAATCGGAGTTCGTTTGAGTCGGTTCCCCGCTGTTCCCCACTTTTTTAATGTTCCGCAATGAACCTTTCCATATATATATATATATATATATAGGGAGGAGTTCATGCGAGAACCACCCTTATTGCGAGAACCGCGAGAACCAATGTGAACACAACCTAAAATAGCTAAAAAAAACCTAACCCCCCCCCCCCCCCCCCCCAAAAAAAACCTTACCCCCCCCCCCCCCAAAACCTAAACCCCCCTCCCCCACCCCCCAAAAACCTAACCCCCCCCCCCCCCCCAAGCTAAAATGCTAAAAACTAAACCCCCAAAAAACCTAAAAAAATAAAAAAAAATCTAAATTTTTTATGCTCAAATCGCTACTTTTAGTGGTAGCGATTTTTATATAAAAAATATTAAAAAAAAAATTTGTGTGATTTTTAGCTATTTTTAGGCATTTTTTGTTGTGTTCCCATTGGTTCTCGCGGTTCTCGCAATAAGAGGTGGTTCTCTCATGATCTTCTTTATTGCGAGAACCGCGAGAACCAATGTGAACACAACATAAAATAGCTAAAAAAACCTAAGCCCCACCCCCCCAAGCTAAATGCTAAAAACTAACCCCCCCCCCCCTCAAAAAAAAAAAAAAAAAAACCTACCCCCCCCCCCCCCCCCAGCTAAAATGCTAAAAACTAAACCCCCAAAAAACCTAAAAAAATCTAAAAAACACACAAATTTTTTTTTTAATATTTTTTACATTAAAATCGCTACTTTTAGTAGCAAAAAAAAAAAAAATTTTTTTTTTTACTACTAAAAGTAGCGATTTTTTTATAACAAATGTTAATTTTTTTTTTGTGTTTTTTAGCTATTTTTAGGTATTTTTGATTGTGTTCACATTGGTTCTCGCGGTTCTCGAAATAAAGGGTGGTTCCTAACAGATCCTTCTCCTATATATATATATATATATATATATATATATATTTTCCATATGGATTTTATGGAATTATCATCTTATGATTTTCTTATCTTAGAAACTGGGATTATATAGACTGTCTTTACATTTAAAATTTGAACACTCTTGAGAAATTTTAAAGTGGATGTAGTTGTTAAAACATGTCATATGTAAATGTAAATGCAATTGCATGTGGTCCGGTTATATAACACGTGATTATAATTTTTGGTGCATACATGTTCAATTGTGATTCAAATACTTTTGTAACAAAAATGATAACATGTGAGTTACGTGTTACCTAAAAATATTCTTATATTCATGAATTAATCTCCTAAAAACTCACGTCAACGAAGGTGATCATAACAAGTTTGCACAATGGTTAGTGTCACGAATCGACTATGGATCAAATGCAAACGACACTGATTTAAAACCAACCATAGAATCTTGTTGAACAAGGATCCACACTTGATACGATGGTCGAGTAATGCATCGACCTTCTATGGTGCAATATGAAGACGGACCAAAGATGAAAATAGAAGAGTCACGGGTGCTGTCTCAATTTGATCGCGTATTAACCGTACAACCGTTTGACATATATTGAAGATTGAACTAAGACAAAGAATTAAAGTCAACTTCAACAACGATATCAAGATATACAAAAGCCATTGCAATGTTGAAGTTCTACATTAGTTACTTTTGATTTTTTAGGGAAAATTGGGCCATCAAATGACAAAATAAGCATGTGAAGAGAATCAAGAAATTGACAAGAAAGTGGCAAAGCACTAGTCGTGCATCGCAAATGCTCGTGATTTCTCCTCAAGTGATGACAAAAGCAAGTGGTAAATAATATTATAAAAATATGTTCTTAGTGTTTAACTACACGATATAAATAATATTTACAAAGCTTTCTAAAGAATTGATGATTAAGCATTTTAGAAGCAGGTTGAGTATTGATTACTATGAACAAAAGATTGTAAGTTTGTGAAATGATTATATGGCACATCTACTTGTCTTTTTGTGTTATGCAAACAAATAAATCGTGTAATACACGGGACTATAATCTAGTAAATATATATATTAATATTTATGAAGTTATATTCCATATATTATGTCTATCAAGATTTTAAGTTACATTTCTTGATATTTTTTAATATTAAAAAAAAGCATTTTGAGGCTAATTACAAATTTAAATTATTTGGAACTTTAATTATAAAAAGTCTACTATTTGCAAACTAGTTAGAGATGTACAAAAAATCCAAACCGGTTTAAAACCTGACCCTATATGATACGTGAAACCGATTTTAACCTGCACCAAACCAACCTGTTTGTATATTTGTTCCGGAACTGGTTTTTTTAATACCCGTGTATTCTATACCCGACACCGAAACCGACCCTATCCGTAGAGTATAGATAGGGTATGCATTTTGATCTGAATGCCTGGAACCAGAATCGATCATACCCGACTAATATCCGAAACTGGACAAGAACTGGAACCGAAACCCATTATACCCGGACATACCCGATACATGATTCTAATATCTATCTTTTAAATTTATGTTAGTGCATTTATTTTAATTTTTTTACATTATACAATGCTTAATAATAATAATAAACAAAATAGATGAGAAAATAGGGTAATAAAAATGCAGATTATTAAAAAAAAAAACTGAAAATAGTGTACTAGAAAACTCGAAAATAGGGTATAGAAAAACCCGAAAATAGGGTATTTTAATACCCAGTTACTTAAGGACCAGGACCGAACCCTACCCAAAACCGAGCCGTATGATGTTTTGGTCAAATAACTGGAACCAAAACTGAACCAGTTATAACAATAACTGGTTCCAACCCATAAAACGAGATATACCAAAACCAATTCCATAACCAGAACCAGTTATTATAAATATAGATGCTAAAAGCCCATTAGCTTGCAGAAAAGATTTTTCTCAAATGGGCTCACACTTGTCTCACCCAAACCCAAATCAATCCCTTTTATTTTACCATATTTAGGGTTTGTTTTTTAGGGTTTTACATGTTGGGCGAATTGTAAACAAATCGGCTTCTTCCTCCTCAAATCTCTAGCAACCATGGTAAATTCCTTCTCAATTCTCACTTAATCTTCAACCATCATCATGAAAACAAACCCTATAATCATCCAATTTCATGTTTCACACACAAATTTATCTTTATTTTTCAGATCATCCCAGACAAGAACCGTAAGGCCATTTCGAAGTACCTGTTTCAAGGTCCAAATCATCCCCACTTTACCCACATTTACGTTTCTTTAGATTATTGCAAGTATTTGAACACTGTTTGATTGGTTAGAAATTAATTATTTGTATTTTTCAGAGGGTGTTTGTTTCGCCAAAAATGATTATAAAAAAATATGTGTTTGTTTTTTGAATTTATTGCAAGAAATTAAACACTGTTTGATTGTTAAGAAATTAATTATTTGTATTTTTCAGAGGGTGTTTGTTTTGCCAAAAAGGATTACAAAAAAAATATATATGTTTTTATTTTGAAATTATTGCAAGAAATTGAACACTGTTTGATAAAATTCGTAAAAAAGAATATATGTTTGTATTTTTCAGAGGGTGTTTGTTTCGCCAAAAAAGATTACAAAAAATATATATATGTTTATATTTTGAAATTATTGCAAGAAATTCAACTCTGTTTGATTAAATTCATGAAAATATGTTTGTATTTTTCAGAGGGTGTTTGTTTCGCCAAAAAGGATTACAAAAAATATATGTTTGTATTTTGAAATTATTGCAAGAAATTGAACACTGTTTGATTCGTAAAAAAAGATATATATGTTTGTATTTTTCAGAGGGTGTTTGTTTCGCCAAAAAGGATTACAATTTGGCAAAACATCCGGAAATCGATGTGCCGAATTTGCAGGTGATTAAGTTGATGCAGAGTTTCAAGTCAAAGGAGTATGTGAAGGAGACGTTTGCTTGGATGCATTATTATTGGTATCTTACGAATGATGGGATTGAGTTTCTTAGAACTTATTTGAATCTTCCATCGGATATTGTGCCTGCTACTCTCAAGAAGTCTGCTAAGCCCATTGGTCGCCCCATGGGTGCTGGTGGTGATCGCCCGCGGTAATCATTGCAATTTGTTAGTTTGTTTCGCACTTTTGCTTGATTTTCGCTTGCTTAAACAAGTAGACCGAGTTAAGTTGGCTCCGTTTGAATTAAAAGCCTAAATTTAGAATATATATAGTTCACAATAAAAAGTACGGGCGGCAATTCTTGAAACGACCTGCCAACTCGACATGGAAAAACAGGTTTGGGTCGACTTACGTCACCCGTTTAAAAAACGGGTCGGGTTCAGGTTGACCTGTATTTAAAACGGGTCAGGTTCGGGTTGACCCTGTATAAAAACCGGTTGACCCATTAACTCGTTTAACTATTTAGAAAAAAAGTTTTATATTTTTGTTTTTTCCGTTTCTATTTTACACTATTAGTTATAATAATGTTAGTTTTGACACGTTATATTATATATTTGTCAAACTCATACTCATCATTAAACATCTTATTGCTTAAAACCCAACAACTCGCTTATAAATCGTCCAACTTGTACAACTCATTTAAAAATACGGGTTAAATGGGTCGGTTTCGGGTTGACCTGAATTTATATGGGTCGGTTTGGGTTAAATATTTCAACCTGCCAACCCACCAACCAATCAACCCGACACGATTGACACCCCTAATAAAAAGTATAACCAAGTTTTTAATATATATAATTTATAAGTTTATAAATTTGGCATTATATTATGTGTATATTGAAAACATTACTTTTAAAATTTTATGTGTATTAAATATGTTTAAAATTATCATTTTAGCTAGTTAAGTTAAACAACCTGGCTCGGCTTGTTTACAGCTTTTTAATTGACGTCTTGTTTTGTGTTATTAGTGGACCGCCGAGATTTGAAGGAGACAGGCCTAGGTTTGGTGATAGGGACGGATATCGCGGTGGGCCTAGAGGGCCTCCAGGTGAATTTGGTGGTGAGAAGGGTGGAGCTCCGGCTGATTACCAGCCTGCTTTTAACAGGGTAATGTTTTTTTTATGAATGTGCTTGCATTGATTGTTGGTTTTGTTGTTTCACTTTGCTGCATTTTGCTTGGTAGTGTATCATAAGTAAGGATCCTTTAAACTGTTGTTAGATGCAATGTAAGAAGATATTGAAGATTTGTTTTAGGATGAACATTTACGTGATTGCGATTTTGGTTTTTGCTATTGAATTTGTCTGTTTGATTCATAGTTGTAAATAGCAGTCGCTATAGCGAATAGCATAGCGTATAGGTCGAAGGTCGCTACAGAGTATGTAGCCATAAATAGCGGGATTTCAGTTTTTTTTTTCCAAATATAAATAGCGATTAAATATAGCTGGATTTTAGGTTTTTTGTTAAATTTACATGTAAAATAGCGTATATACCATATAATATACATATAAAATTGTTTACATTTTTTTTCTAGTGTGTTTCTATGTATAAACAGCGTCCGCTATTTATAGCATATAGGTACCTTATCGCTATTCGCTATTAACAACTATGACATGATGACAGTAGTTACTTGTTGCTAGGTCTTCCTTTTTATCACTTGGAAATGCTGTTTAATCAGTTTTTTATCACCTGATCTTTAACCCTACTTGTGTTTTCAGCTAAAACTAGTATTTTGTCCGCCGCGCGTTGCGGCGGCGCGCGACGGGTGGAAACATATAGTAAGACAAAACACGATTCGTAAAACGCTGTGCGTAAAAGACAATTATAAAAAAAATGTAAAACACAAAGGTAGACACAAAGTGTAAAATACAATGCCTAAGACATTTCGTAAAACACAATGCATTGGCATTTGGAAAAGTAGGAATTATAGTCTAGGAGTTACAATTGTAATTTTTTAAAGTTGGGCGGGTGTAAAAATGGAGTAATAGTGCAAGGGGTAAAAAAGCAAAGTCTAAAAAAGACGGTGTAAAAGTATAGGGATGGTGGCAAAAAATGTGTAAAAGATGAGGGGGTGTTGGTGGATATATAAAAGAAGATGGTTGGTGGCGTAACTTTGTAAGAGTTAAGGGGGTGATGGTGGAAAACCAAAGTAGAGGGTTGGTGCTGGCAAAGTTTGAAAAATAAGGTTGTGGTTTTGGAAATTAAAAATAGAAGGTATAGGGACTAAATTTGCCATTTTATGAAACTTTAAGGGTACCAAAATCAACGGGCTAAAATTGCAATATCATTAAAGTACAGGGGTTGAAAGGCAAAGCCGGTGGAAAATCCACCGACTTTGTCCTTTAAGATTGTGTACAATTTGCTTCACAGAAATGTAAAATTATATGCTTTTAATCTTTTTTTTTCTACATGTTACTTTTAAACCAGCATTTTTTCGGCGACACAATATTTCGCTAGATTCTAGGTATATGTGTGTATATATATATATATACGTTCACCTTCGGAGATAATTTCTATTAATAATAGGGTGCAGAATGTCCTTATCATCTTCTATCAACTTTAAAAATGTTGCATAAAGCTCCAACCATTTCATGAAATGATGCAAACACATGGATTTTGTAACAAATAAACTGGTTAAATGCGGTAAACTACAAACTTGTTTGCGGGTTCAACCTGAAACTGACCTAAAGCTGTTTAGACGAAACATAAACTTGTGAAATTTACATCGCTGGTTGCGCATTTGTACGATGTTTTAATAAATTGTAAAATTTGCAGGGACCTGGTGCGAGACCTAGTTTTGGCCGTGGAGGAGGTGGTGCGCCACCAAGCTCAAGCTTTTCTTAAGCAGCTTTTGATTAGCAGTATATGCAGATTCTAGTCGAAGTTTGAACTTTCCAAGCTTAAGCTTTTCTTAAGCAATTTTTGATTAGCAGTGTATGCAGATTCTAGTTGAAGTTTGAACTTTTATTTCAGTTTTGCTGATTGTTGTGATTCGTTTCAGTTATTACACCAATGGAGTTTATATAACTCTACATTTTTCTCAAATCTTCTTTGATAATTAATAATTTAAAAGTTAAAACAACTTTCAACATTTTTTGATTTTGATATTAGTTTTTTTTGGAGTTTAAACATTAAATGCAAAATAATTCTTAACTAATATAATAAGGGGCTGTTTGGCAACTTTTAAATGATTAAGTACTGAACCAGTAAGTAGATCTGAATAGGGATAAGAATGGTACCTGTTTGGTACCGTAACCTGGAAAAGTGGGTATCGGTACCGGCACCAAATATATCGGTTCGGTACTGGTACAGTACCGGTATTTACCGATGTTTTACCTGTAATTACCGGTACTGAAAAACTGGGTAAGTGGGTACCGGTACCGAGTATACCCGGTACCAAATGCTCATCCTTAGATCTGAACTATTAAGTGCTGAACTAGTAAGAATTATACTGTTTAATCATTCAGAGGCAAATACTAGATCGATTCAAATAAGAGTTTTTAATCATTCAGACTTAGTATAATGTTTAATCATTCAAAGGCAAATGTCTGAACCTTTCAGACATCTGTTCGCGAAACAAATAGTTTGAACCAGTAAAAGATCTGAACAATTAAGAACCCATTAAAAGTTGAAACAAACAGTTCTTAAGTCTTTAGATCTCAAACATTTATGGGTTGTTTTGCCTTGCCATTGGGACCGAATAACTCCCTAACCACAAATTCTTGAGGGATTATTGCATATATTCCCTAATAAATCTTTTTAATTGGATATTTATCCAATAGAAAGTTTATTTTGGCTAGGAAGTATAGAAAGTAATAGGATTATGACATGGGACAAATTTTAAAATAAAGAGAAATGGTATTTTAGTCAATCTCATCCTTTCTTCTTCCTTCTTCTTCCCAGTTACTTCAAAACCCACAATTTTCAAAACCCACCATCTCCAATCTTTTCTTCACTTACTATCTCAATAATCACTACATTATAGTGCGATTTTCCTCATCAATCAATGATTCAAACACCCGATCAACGTGTTTCTTCAGTTTTTTTTTTTGAAGAAAACCCAGTTTAATTTCATTCAAAATCTCGTTTTTTCACGTGATTTTGAAGATAATCACTCGATCCGTTCGATTCAATCGCTGATAAGTGTTTCTATCATTCAAATTTCGTCAATCGAGGAAGAAATCGGCTTCGATCCATGTAAGAAATTCTTTAATTTCATTTTCATGATCTGGGTTTTTGATTTAGTCATTGCGTTTTACGATCTTGGCGGGGGTCCGGGGGCGGCAGCCCCTGGTAGCAGGGTCCGAATGTATTGCTTTTAGGTAAAACACATTTTTATGTGTTTTCAGTCCATTGCGTTTTAGAAAACAGACATTTTAAGTGTTTTCTGGCCATTGCGTTTTAGAAATAAGACATGTGTTTGTGTTTTTGGTGCATTGCGTTTTAGGTAAAACACATATTTATGTGTTTTCAGTCCATTGCGTTTTAGAAACTACATTTTCTTTTGAGTTTTTAGGCTATTGCGTTTTAGAAATAACACATTTCTTTGTGTTTTCTGGCCATTGCGTTTTACAAATAAGACATTTCTTTGTGTTTTTGGTGCATTGCGTTTTAGAAAAATGTCATTTTTAGGTTTTTTTTCCATTGCGTTTTACGCAACTGGGTTTTCAAATTTTTTTTTCGAAAATATAGCAATAGTATACTCGTTTTAAAGATAAAAAAACACTCGTTTTTTTGGTGCAATTTTTATAAAAAAAATAATGTCGTATGAACGAGTTATTAACGTTTAAAAAATGGGGGGGGGGGGGGAATTGGAGGAGAGAGAAACTATTGTCTTGGATTGACTAGAATGTCCCTAAACAAACTCACGCACCTCTTTTCTTCCCTTTAACTTCCATCATTTAATCTTAGTCATTGATTAACTAAATGGACAACCTTCTTAGCCAAATAAACTTCCTATTGTATCTCCACCCTATTTATCCAACCTAAAAACAATATTTCATATATCCCCAACTTTATTAAAAAAATATCAAGACAAAATTACCCTTTCAAAATTAACAAAACCCTATTAAGAATTACTCACCCATCGCATTCTAGTTTTGAAACCCATCGCATCCCCTTCAGGTCGATGGCGATTCCAGGTCAGATTCGATGTTCATCCAGACAATTCTAGGTTCAATCTCTTGACGATTCCATGTTCAATTGACTGACTACATGTTCAATCGTTCAGGAGACTTGAATATAGTTTCAGTCGGTTTGTATGATGTTACTGGTTTGTTTGAATAATCCGTGTTAGTAAACCTATTAATAACAAAAGATCAATAATCAATTTCTCATATTACTTATCAATTTAAGCAGTTCGAAGTCATTTGCATAATCAGTTGTGGGTTTCTTTTACTATGTCATGTACTTAAATATCTAAATCAAAATTAAAGAGTTACAACAAAAAAGGAAAACGAAAAACCTAAAAACAAAGAATTTGTGAAAAGATTAAAAAAAAACTAGTTTAAAACGGGTAAATATAAAAACTTAACATATTTTAAAGTTTTAGTTATATTAAGGGTAAAACAATCATTTTGTAATTTCATCTTAAAGTAAATTACGATTCTGACCCTTGTGGTTAATTCACTTTTACCTTATAAGCATAAAAAGGATTTTTTCGACATTTGTGACCCCAACATCATTTTTTCTAACTATTTTGTCCCTTATCGGTAACATCATTCAATTAAATGGTAATGTTGGTCATGTGCCCCTCACATGAGAGATATTTATGTCATTTCACGTACTTTTTGCACCAAAATTTGCCATTTTTGATTAGACACGTATTCTTTTATATTTCTTTCTAACTTTTCTTTAGAATTTTATTTTTCATAATACTTTTGATAATTATATATGATTTCAGATATAAAATTTTATAACTAAAAAATGTAGCCGTTTCAATATAAAATTTATTTTTGGCTACGAAGATACATTTATTTATAATTATAATGAATATTATTTCGAACATTTTTTTTGTTTTCAGCTTTTTTTGTTTGTGTTCGATTGTGTTGTTCTTCTCTATTAAATTAATAAAAATATATTATAAATACTAAGTAGTATCAACTATTAAAAATGTATTATAAATAGTAGGTAGTATCAACGAATCAACGGTGTTTATAAATATTAAAAAAGACAATTTATCATGATCTGAATACAAGCATTAAAAAAAGTTCATCTTAAATAACATTTAAACCCTCAAAATTTATTTTTTTTGAACGGCTAATTTCTTTAAATCCTATGTCGTCTGTGGGACTTGAATCCAAGACCTTCCCCTTCTCAACCTAAGTGTTTTAAAGGTTTTTCTCTTTGCCAATGGACCACCACCCCCATTGGTAACCCTCAAAACTTATATTTACCCATATGTGTTACTATGTTTTTTCATTTTCACTTATTATATTATGTTTTTGTTATTAACTATTTAAAGTATTAATTAATACCAGCAAGTACTTATCAAGTTATTTAAATATAAAATAGGGTAAATTACACTTTTAGTCCATTATGTTTGTATCGGATTACAATGGATAACCTTTAACTTCAATAATTACAGTTACAATTCTTTATTTGGAAAACCTATTGCACCCTACGTCCTTTAGCACTAACCAGGTTAAAATTTTCAGTTAACTATAGCATGTTCCTTGCACATGAGGGTATGTTAGTAATTTTACCTATTATATTTAAAGTATATCTTATTTTCCCTTTCATTTTCACATCCACACAACCTAAAACCTTATCCCCTTTCTCTCTCATGTCTCTCTCTCTAGAAAACGCCGGCACCACCCTTAGTGGTTGAGCCACGACAGCAACGCCAACTACCACCACCACCAAAAACCTCAGGCACCCACCTACCACCACATGCAACTCTAGTTCCTTTGGTCCACCCTCATTCTACTTCACATCCCGTCTCCCATCCAAATCTACCTAACCTCCAACCTGAAGAGCCGCATCAGCAAATCGAGTTGGGTTGAACTTCCTAGCCCTCTCCACAAACAATCGGACTAGGTATAATCATAAGATCCAGGAAGGTAA
This sequence comes from Helianthus tuberosus, assembly GCA_030545235.1. Lineage (NCBI taxonomy): Eukaryota > Viridiplantae > Streptophyta > Magnoliopsida > Asterales > Asteraceae > Helianthus > Helianthus tuberosus. The sequence goes on along the minus strand of CM060392.1, from coordinate 102,293,644 downwards.
GCATCACCAAGACCAGTTGACCAGCCTCATGTATACTCCACCAATATATCAATCCGAAACCCGTATAGATTTTGATCCTTGTTATGAACATTTCTGTTGTTTTATGGTGGAGTTCATCTTGTTCTTAAGTTTTCAGACGAAGCTAATGCGGAACAGATAGAAAATTATAGAGAGAGAAAGTAGAGAGAGAAACTTTGTAGAGATAATTCTTGTTTGGAGTGTGGACCAGATCCAGGTGACCGATGCTGGCTACGGTGCTTCTAAGGGGGGACGGGGCGCCGCGTTTTCAGCCATCGATCACGCGTTGAACGCCGCCGGTGGTTTTTATAACTCGTGGTGACTTTTAAGCGTGATAGTGAGCACGCGTGGTGATGTTTGTGGTGGTGAGTTGTTTTTGAATGGTAGATGTTTGTGTGGTGAGTGATGGACTTTTCCACTAAAATCCATCACTAGTGATGGAATAAAGATCGATGACATGACGGAAATTGATTGGATGTTGTGGGTGATGAGTGTGTGGTGAGTGATGGGCGTCCCTACCCCCTAAGCAAATGGCTGAAGATATTTTATTTTTTATTTTTTATAATATAAATAGATTGGATAAAAAGACATAAATACACTCATGTGCAAGGCATGTGCTAACTTTAACTGAAAATTTTAACTTGGTTGGTGCTAAAGGACGTATGATGTAATGTATTTTTCAAATAAAGGATTATGGCTGTAATCATTGAAGTTAAAGACTATCGATTGCAATCTGATAAAACATAAATGATGAAAAGTTAATTTACCCTACGAAATAATATTTAATTGACGTTTTCATTTGTTAATATAATGTTTTCTGTTAAAATGTATTTTTGAAAATTAATGGTTCTTATTTATATAATTTTTTTTAACTTTGTTTTTGTCTTTTTTTTTTGGTTGTATTAAATCGGTTGCTATTTAAAGTTTTCTTGATTATCTATTTTTTTCTTCCTGTTAAAAGAAAAAAGAAAAAAAAAACGTTAATGATATGTTAAACAAGAAACTTTTTCATTTAAGTTTCAATGAAATCTAAGTTTTAATTTTTTTATTTGTTTCTAATCGAAAGTATTTCTAGATTTTACTCTTAATTTTTGTTTTTGTGCATTTTTATTTGTTTATCAAATTAGTATTTTCTTTTTTACTTATTGTGTTTCAGCTTTTAATAAAAAAATCTTTAAAGAAGGAACATTTTGTATTGTAATATGAAGATGTGTTTTTATCTATACTTTTTATATCAAATCGGTATATATTAATAGACATGATATCTTTATTAATATTAAAAAGTTAACCTTTTTTGTTACAAAACATTTTTACAAAATAAGTTTGTTTGAAATTATTCAACTCCAACAGAACATAAATTTTACGTCAAATTCACTTTTATGCTTTCATAGTTTGTGTTATTTATTTTACTCATCTATATAATTCTTAATTTATAACTTATAAGCTTATGTTTATAAAAAGATGTATGTTATAGATAAAAAATATAATATTTTATAAGACTCGATTTTTGGTAAAATTTATGTTAAAAGGTAAATAATAAATCATTCAGAACCGTATATGAAAAATTAAAGTTATACTTTTAATGAAAGTTAGTAAAAAGTGAAAAAAAAAAAAGAAAAGAAAAAAGAAAACTCATATGTGTAATTATATATTTTGTCTTGCTATAAATGTCTTTTCTTGGTATAAATGATATAAATTCTCTCGTGTGAGGGGCATATGACCGACATTTAACCATTTAATTGGATGATATTAGTTATGAGGGGCAAAATAGTTAGAAAATTTGATGTTGGGGCACAGATGTTAAAAAAATCTTTTTTTTTTAGGTTTATATGGTAAAAGTGAATTAACCACGTGTGCCAACATCATAATCATTGGCGGCGTAGCTTTGAAGGGACTGGGAGGGGCGCCCGACCCCCCGAACTTTTCGCTCATTAGTGTTATATATGTAGTTTTCGTATATAAATATTTGGGTATATACGTTTTCGACCCCCCGGTTCTATAGAATTTTTTTGGTATATACGTTTTCGACCCCCCGTCGAAAACGTCAAGCTTCGCCACTAATCATAATTTACTCCTCTCAAAGTTCCTATCGGTTTCGTGACGTACCGAATAACACTGGCAGCGTTAAAACCATTACCGATTGCTACTATTATAACCGGTCTATGATTAGTCGAAGACGGAGTTGTATTTGCCAATGTATTCGTTTTTGCTTCTTTCAATTGCCATACCAAATGCTCGTATCATACCAGTTTCGTAATATATCAAATCGATGCCCACTAAAAACCCGCCGTGAAGCGCTTAGCATATAATATTGTATCAAATCGATCCGGGTTCTTCTGATCTTGTATTGTGCTTTTAGCATCTTGCTAAGGGCTTTTATTTTTTGTGTTATATATCAGTCCCATTTTGCCGGCCAAAAAAAATATCAATAAAATAAATATAAATCATATTTTTCTTAATATTAAAATAGAAATCTGTTTGGGTATGTGAATGCAATCATTTTTTTTTATTTAAAAAAAAATGAGTTTTTTGTTAATATTAAAATAGAAATCTGTTTGGGTATGTGAATGCAATCATTTTTTTTTATTTAAAAAAAAAATGAGTTTTTTGAAACCTATAAATGTGGCGCCCTAACAGGACTCACACACAAACGCCTGCATTCATTGTTATGGCTGTTGGATCCATGAGAAATGTTTCTCCTGATCAAATGGTCTTTTTCATCATCACACTATTCTCATTTTTAATACCGAATTCATTCGGATCGGTTACCGAACAAAATGCTGATCAAATTTACTCCATAGAAGTTGTCAAGGAGTTCAGTCATGATCCTGCTGCTTTTACTCAGGTCAATTCATTCTCATTTTATGCCTTAACAAATACTAATCACTTTGATCATAACAACTGCATTTCATTCTGATTGTTTTATTGTGCCGTTAAAAATAACTTAACAGAGTTAAGGTTTTTTTTTTTCCGAATTACAAACCGATGTTTTAGGGCTTTTTGAGCACTGTTACGAGGTAAGTTTTACATCAATCGACTCGTATCCTCGTTCTGATCAAATGATTAAAAGCCCGAAAACATCTGTTTGTAATTTGGAAAAAACTTAACTCCGTTATGTTTTTTTTAACAACGCACCATTATACCAACAAAATGAAAAAGTTGGGACCACTGTTGAGAATAAACTCAGTTGGGATTATTATTGGCCAAAACATCGATTTGTAATTTGGAAAAACTTAACTCCGTTATGTTTTTTTAACGGCGGACCATTATACAAAAAAATGAAAAAGTTGGGACCAATGTCGGGATTAAACTCAGTTGGGATTATTATCGGCCAAAACATCGATTTGTAATTTGGAAAAAACTTAACTCCGTTATGTTTTTTTAACAGCGGACCACTATACAAACAAAATGAAAAAGTTGGGACCACTGGCGGGAATAAACACAGTTGGGATTATTATTGGCAAAAAACAGTCGGTTCGGATTATTTAAATCTAATTTGCCTAAAATTTATATGAAGTTAACATTTGCAGGGACTTTTATATGGAGGGGACGATACACTATTCGAATCAACTGGACTTAATGGACGTGTAAGTTTGCTTTCTTTTATGATCCGCATACTCCTTTGGTGTTTGTTTTAATGCTTTTGCAGTAACAACATAATCTAGTTGTTGAAATTTTGTATCAAATATGATTCACAGCTGTGTTGTAAAACGCGTAGCTAAGCGCAACGCGACCTTAGCCCAGTTGTATAATCGCAGGGGCGGAGGTAGTGTACAAGCACGGGTAGTCCGTGCTACCCCTCAACTCCATCTACGTAGTGTAAAAAAATCGGTTTTATACAAAGAATACCCCTGATCCAAAAAATTATTATTTATATTTGATCGTCAAACAAAAAAATATTGAAAATTTCATGTTCATGAACTTGTTCAATTCTAAATTGGTACAATAAATGCATTTTGTTATTTAGTATTTGTAATAGAATTTATGTATATTTATATAATAACAGTCTTAACTTATCTCTGAGTCTTATTGTATTATAGGTTAATGTTATATGCTTACAAAAAAGGAATTTTATTAAAAAAAAGTGTGCTTCAAGTATGTGATGCCTGCACCTTTGTCTCATGCCTAAGCTCCAGGAACCCTATCGTCTTGGTGTGCCTCGCGCTTTTTAAAACATAGATTCATAGTAGTAAAAGAAGAGTTATGTCAAATATGCAACCAGTGGTGGCGAAAACAAACTGTTTTTTGGTTGTTAAAATTATTTCATTTCGTTTGGTTCATTAACATGTCCATTTTCGTTTACAGTCATCAGTTCGAAAAGTGAATCTTCAGACCGCAAAGGTACACACTTTGAATAATCTGCTAGTAAAATGAGTTAAAAGATCTTAAAAAACGATCACCAAAGGTACTGTTGTAGAATTTGAATCTTGTAGTTGATGATGTTCTTCTTATTTTCAGATTGAAGCCGAGCATAGAATGAATGCTACTGATTTCGGGGAGGGTTTAACACTTTTGGGTGAAAGGTCAGTTAACAACAACCTTTTAATCAGTTACATTTTAAGTGTCACATTGCTAATGTTGAATGTTATGTGATTTTGTAGGTTGTATCAACTAACTTGGTTGACGAAAACAGGTTACATATATGACAGACATAATTTAAACAAAGTATGTGCTTCAACTCTATTTATTAACTGAGTTCATGAGTCTACACGTGATCTTTGTATATGAATGCATTTTATGTTGTAGATTGAGACGTTTAGTCATCATATGCATGACGGATGGGGATTTGCAGCCGATGGGAAAGTACTTTTCGGAAGTGATGGATCTTCCACCTTATATAAAATCAACCCTCAAACAATGGAAGGTTTGCATCATTAAATTTGTTATTTGGCAAATGGGATTTAAATAATCCAATCTGGCTGTTTTTGGGCTCAACTGAGTTTATTCCTGACAGTGGTCTAACCTTTTCATTTTGTTTGTATAATGGGCGTCATTAGAAAAAAAAACATGCTGTTATGTTTTTTTTTTCCGAATTACAAACTGATGTTTTAGGGCTTTTGATTAAATAAGGATACGAGTCGATTGGGGTAAAATTTACCTCGAAACAGTGCTCCAAATGAAAAAAACGTTGCTTCAATTCGGGTGTTGAAACTTCCAATTAACAAAATTAAGCCGTTGGAGCACTGTTTCGAGGGAAGTTTTACATTAATCGACTCGTATCCTTGTTCTGATCAAAAACCCAAAAACATCGGTTTGTAATTCAGAAAAAAAACTTAACACCGTTAAGTTATTTTTACCAGCGGACCATTATACAAACTAAATGAAAAAAAGTTAGACCACTGGCGGGAATAAACTCAGTTGGGATTATTATTGGCCCAAAACAACCAGATTGGATTATTTGAATCGAATCTGCCTTGTTTTTTTAGTTGTTTCATAGACTTTGTTTTGTGTTAGATTATAATAACGGATTTTGGATCATTGTTCCACTGTCTCATATAATAATTATTATTATTATTTTTTTGTGAAGTTATACAAGAGCATGTTATTAAATATAAAGATCATCAAGTATACAATCTCAATGAACTAGAGTACATCAACAATGAAGTTTGGGCAAACATTTGGCAGGTATGTTTAATTTCTTTTAATGTTTTGGGCATTGTAACTATATATTCTAAAACACATTCTTACTTCACAGAGTGATTGCATAGTTAGAATCTCACCGTCGGATGGTACTGTGACCGGATGGGTTCTCCTCCCAGAATTAAGGTAATAAAAATGTACAACCGATATTAATCGTCACCACGATTATTTTTTTCTTATTTATTTATTTATTTCTGAACCAATATTAATCTTTTTACCCTTGTTTTTGTTTTTAGCAAAGGATTGATACATGATGGTTACACAGTAAGTATATGTTATTGAACTGGTTTTCACATCAGTCAAAATTTTTTACTAATTACTGTTTTTCAGATTGATGTTTTGAATGGAATAGCCTGGGATGCTGATAACAATCGAATTTTCGGTTAGTTTCTTTTATTTAACCTCTGCATTGTCACCAGTATCCTCTATAAGTAAGATCAGATAATATGTGTAGATCAGAGAAGTATAAAAAGATGAAAAAAGCAACTTTTGTTGCACATATACATATATAAATTCAACATCATACAACCATGATGTATTTTAATAGCCATGTTCGAATTTTAGATAAATACACATATAAATGAATGTACTAGATCTGTTTTTGCAGTTCTCGCACTAAGCCATCGTATATATATGTATGTGTGTGTGTGTTTGTGTTGTTATATCAACTACTAAGTATATGTGGTTTTGCTGCTGCAGTGACTGGAAAATTATGGCCAAAGTTGTATCAGATAAAGCTGCATCCGCATAAGAAACCTTTGTCGTCCCCCATCGAAAAAATGTGCCTGCGCGGTTCTGGATCCTAATGTAGTATGAAGTATGGAATTATAGATTAAAATTTTAATAAAGACTATATAATCAGATTCCAAAAGGTTCAAATTTATGTTTCTTCTAAAAAAATATAAATTTCTTCCTACACTTTACAAAACTGACTTATGAAGTTTGAGCAAAATTGCAGGCGTCATTCTTTAACTAACGAAATTACACTGGATGTCCTTTATGTAACAATTTCTCATCATGAAGTGTCTTTTGCGCTAACCCAGTTAGTTTTTTATGTTAACTCATAACATGTGCTACTCACATGAGGGCATAATGGCCATTTTCGCTACTTCATTAATGTTAGCCAAAACCGTCAAGATCTTGTGTTAGGCCATCCGTAGTCATAAGGCCCTTTTGGGGGCGTTATGCGACATGTGGCATGCCACGTCACCACGGGGCTTTATGGGGCGTTATGCAAGTTGAGGCCGCAGTCATAAAGCCCCTTTGTCATCATTACTCATTATTTTAATTTTCATTTTTTTAATTAATTTCTAAGTTTTTTAAAATTAAAAATCATTTCATTAAATAAAAAAAAGAGTACAATAAAAAAAACATTAAACTAGAATAAAAGTAGAAAATAAATAAAAAAACTGCAAATAAATAAAAACAGAAAATTAATTAAAAAAACTGAAATATGTTTAATTGCAGGGACCAAATATGTTTAAAAACCAATTTTGTAGGGACCAATTATAAACCCTTCTTCCTTCTTCAATACATGCAACAAACAGAAAGAAACAGAGCATATATGTATGTATAATTGCAGAGGAGAAAACCAGAAAATATTCAAAAAATATTCAAAAAATTACGCCGCTATAATTCTCGCGCCACACCCCCATTTTTCATTTATAGCGCCGAGAGTTTTGGTGTTTGGGGCGTTTTTCCGGCGCCATCTCCGGGCATAGCGCCCCACTACGGATCATCTTAGAATTACGCTGTTGATGGATGCAATGACACATGTCAATTGACATACATACCAAACATTTTGATTTTCGAATTCTAGAGTTCATTTCTCCTTGTAGTTTTGAGTTTTTATAAAGTTGATATTTCAACTAACCCCATTAGGCATTAGATGTTTATAAAATCAAGTTAAAATAAAATAATTTGTAATGTGCTCTAAGTTTCCTCTTAGTAAAATTTATAAAACTTTTACATTTTAATTACAACCAAATGTTATGACCACCTAAATCATACATCAACTAATAGTGAAGACTTTAGTTATCTTGTAACTGTTGGGTCTCAGTTTCTTGCTGGCCCGTTTTTCTTTATTTGTTGTTTTTCTACAAAAATATTAACTACCTAAGTCGATATAACTAAACCATATAAAAAAGTTACATGATTAGCAACTCGACTTTGGAGTGCGTCCTCGACTCCTTGTCGTCGCTGCTGTTGTCTTATCCTGTCATCATCGATATCTAAAGTGTCTTAAATAAACTTTTTTTTTCCTTTGAATGACCTAATAAATAAACAAATAACGGGTTGCATCACGTGTTACAATTCTGTGAGCCTATTTTTTTCTCGTTTCTCTTATTTCACCATTTTGGATTCTATATAATAATTTAAAAAGTTAATTTTAATATCGTTTTATAACTCCTAAAAAGGTTAATTTTAATATCGTTTTATAACTCCTAAATTTATATTACTAACTATTTAATATTAAATGAGTTTCTAGCATGTTTATGTGAATTAATTCATGAATATAACTACCTATTTTACATCAAAAGTATCTATATCTATATCTATAATCTATATTATATTATGAGGACTGAGTTTTCTATCATTTTCGTAATTTTTCCTATTGATGCGTGTGAAGTGTTATATATATTAGGTGTATATTTTAAGCCCTTTAACACTTTTTTTAGCCAAATTTTAAATTTATAAAACACGATATTTACTAACACTAAACACACATATGGGCAAGTGCACCCATCGTGGGCATAGTATAGTGTTGGTAAGATACCGAGGTCGTCCAAGGACACAAGAGCTTTTAGTACCGGTTTATCCTCAACGTCTAATCAAATCAAAAAATTTAGAAAAATGGTTTTTTTAAACCAAGAAAAATAAAAACTAATTAAAATGTGAAAAATAAAAATAAAAGAAAAACAGATAGACAAGATGAATCACTTGGTTCCGACTCGTGTATAGTGTAACCTTTGATTATTTCCGCACTTTTGCACTTATTTAAGAGATTATCTTAGTTATTGTAGTAGGCCCCTCTTTTGAAGGTGACGTTACCCTCAACCCAGTAGTTTGAGTCAGCAAGGATACAATCCTAAATGGTCGGATTATTGAAAGATAATGAATTAAGTTATTAATGCAAATTATGGTAGGCCCCTCTTTTGGATGTGACGTTACCCTCGACTAAGTAGTCAGAGTCAGCAGGGATACAGTCCTAAATAGCCGGGTTATAGTATTAATAGTAGTTAGCTTATGAGGGGGTCAAAGAGTTTGGACTCCCGCCATCCAATACCGTGAAGTATTGAAGGAGATCCTACTAAATTTGACCCAGGTCCATTGCAGGACCTCTAAACGTTGAACAATGGCAAGACTCTTACCAAACCGTTCCCTTAACCCCCGACCAGGTAGCCAACATACCTCCATATAGACCGTGGAGATATAAATGGTGAAAATATTTTATTTTATATAGACAGTAAAATAATGTCAAGACACCACGGACAAACGATAAGGAAGAATCACCTTCAACATAAGAAACTAGTTATTAAAGTCATTAATACAAAACCAAATAAAAAGTGCGAAAAGATTAGAAATAAAAAGTATTACACTAGACACTTGTCTTCACCAAGTGATGTAAGAGACTTAGGCAAACATGGCCTTGATTGTCAAGAACTCTTACGATCAATCTTGGATCCCGAGACGACTCACACACTCTATGATGGACAATGGATGATGGTGGTGGATGATGGTGTTATGGTGGTGGTGGGTGGTGGGTGAAGTGTGAGAGAGGTGGTGTGCCAAGGGATGGTTTGAGCTTGAGCCAAGCACTCCTATTTATAGGCTGAACAGAAGCTCGGGCACGGCCCCGTGTCCAGTGGGCACGGCCCCGTGTCCACATCCTTCTCTTTCTTCATTTAATGCAGCTTGTCTTATTAGTTGACGACGCCCCCGTGTCCGCTGAGCACGACCCCGTGTGCAGAAGAATCTTTGTACTATGAAGATTTGCCTGGATTGTGCGAATCTTATAGTTGACCACGGCCCCGTGTCCGCTGAGCACGGCCCCGTGGTGGACAATAGAAGCTTCTACCACTTTGTATTTTCTGCTGACACTTGGGCACGCCCCCGTGCTGGCTGAGCACGGGGCGTGTTCAGTCTTCTGTCTTCTTGTTTTGCTTGGGAAGATGCTGTCGTGGGGTCGTGCATGTCACGTCTTGTTCCTTTTCTTGTATTTATGTTAGATTTTGATGTCTTTTTTGCTTCTTTTGTTAATTTGAGCTCATTTAATCCTGAAAATACAAAAGGAAGAAAAAAGCACACTTTTTCCAACATTAGTACTAAAAAAGGGTTAGTTTTATGCCACAATGGATGTAATTTATATGTTGCATTTTGCACATATCACCTATGTACAAATCTTGAAGCACTGTGTACAAATGAAGAAAACCATTTTAGAGGGGGGAAACTGGGACATTCTTCAAAGTTTTAAGACACTTTGAGGGCAATCTAGACATTTCATCCATGTAATCCATGCTCACTTATGTCTTCCATTAATTGAATTAAATTAAGGAATTAAATAAAAGTTTTATAATAATTAAAGGAATTAATTGATTAAGGTTGGTGCATATGTCTGTCGACTTCGTCTTGTATTAGATTAAGATAGATCAGTGCACGAAAAACGAAAAACATGTTAAATAGGCCATTTCGCACGAAATGAAGCAAAGACCATTTCATACGAAATGAAGAGTTCATTTCGTACGAAATGAGTTTTAGTCATTTCGCACGAAATGACATTTCGTATGAGTTGTTTTCGTTCGAAATAACTATGCCTATAAATACTAGGTCGTGTCATTTCGTTTGTAACTTTTGGATTCCGGTAGCGAAGCTCTGCCGAAGTGTCTCCAGGTGTTTTACGAGGTGAACCAGTTCGTTTGAAAGCTTGTTTGAGAAATCCTTCGATACCAAAACATGGAAGAGGAATTCTATAACGCATTTGCTACTGCCCCGAGTACTCCTGTTACCATTACTCAGAGCATGAACATGGAAAATGAAACAGGAACTTTGCAAAAACCCCCGAAGCTAATGGGTATTGAAGAATATTATGGTTGGAAAGACCGATTCGAAAACTGGGTTCAAGCTAATCATTTGAGGTCATGGGAATGTATTGAGAAGAAGTATGTTAAACCTCGTACAGATGTGGGTGTTATTAAAACTATTTCTGAGTTGTCGGACAAAGAACGAGATATGTACAAAGCAGAAAAGATGATGATTAGTCTACTCCAGCAAGCTGTGAAAGAAGACATCTTCATATTACTTCAACATGATAATACTTCACGTTCGATTTGGGAAGCACTTCGAGTTAAGTTTGAGGGAAGTGAGAAGATGATCAGGAGTAAGAAATCATTGTTAAAGAAAGAATTTGATTTGTTTACGAGTTTGCTGGGTGAAACTTCAAAGAAACTGATCGAAAGATATTGTCATTTAGTGAGATCAATGTCTCTTTTGGATATCAACAAAGATTGAGAAGAATGGGTTGATAAATTAGCTGATGCTTTACCTCAGAAAGAATGGGGTACATATCTGATGATCTTAAAGAACACTGGAGAATATGACAAATTGACAATTTCTCAGTTCATTGAAAAAATTGAAGGACAAGATCTTGAACAGCAAAAGATTGCTAGAATGAACAATCCAAGTGGTCAACAAGACATCAAAATGTATTACAAAGGGAGTGTTCAGGATGTTGAAACAAGTCCAAAGGTCCAAACCGCGTTTAGTGCAGAAAACTCATCCGGATCAGTTAATAAAAGCTCAAACAGCAACAGTGGTTTTTCTTCATACTCTAGTGTTAGCCCGAATGTTTCAACCTCAAGTCATCAGTTTCAAAGCTCTAACAGCAGTAATGGTCATGTGTTACACTGCAACATCGCGTTGCATCTTCAGAATGGTCAAAATTTATCTGAAGAAGTCGCTAAAGGTCATATGGCATTACTAGCTACTGTGTTAGAATCATATGAGGGTTTGGTTGCTGGAAGAATAGGAAATCCCATGTTAACAAAAGAGGATTACGATCAGATCGATGCTGAGGAAATGGAGCTTATGGATATTAAGTGGTGTTTATCGAGTGTTTTGAGGAGAGCTGAGAAGTTTAAGGAAGAGATGATTTCAGGGATGCTAATGTTTCTACTTTGGGTTTTGATAAATCTAAAGTTACTTGTTTTCGATGCAGGGAAAAAGGACATTTCAAGAGGGAATGTACCAATCGAGAAGCAGGAGGAGCTCAGAATCTGTTAGGAAATAATGATTACTATCGGAAAGCTATATATCAACAAGTTGCTGAACAACCGTATCAACAACAAGAACCACAAACTGCACATGCTAAGAAGGCGATTGAAGAGTCAACAAAGAAAGCTTATTATGGTATAATAGATCAAGATGATGAAAAAGTGGCAGAAGGTTTTAGCTGGGACAAATACATTCCACCTGATTCAAAATTAGGAGCATTCATTGCACAAATAGTCCAAGAACCAGATTTGATGAAAAATGGATGAGTGTGTTTGATAACAGTGAGAAAAGCCAAGATGGAGAGTTTGTGTCTTCAGACGATAGTTCAGAAAAGACCCAAGTGTTTGATCAATCATCATCTGATAGCAGTGATGATGAAGAAGAAACACAAATAAACATTGGAAAAAATCTATTATCTCCTGAAAGTTTTAAATTTTATTTTGCATATAGATTGGAGAAGCTGAAGGAGAAGCGAGCAGCAAAGAATCAGAAAAAGATGAAATGCGAGAATGCTACTCAGGAAGAGAAGTCGGAACAAAGTGAAGGAGTTAAAGTTGCTAAGAAGATGGTTGAAGCTGAGAAGATTGTCGAATTTGAAAAGATTATCGAAGTTGAAAAGATTGTTGAAGTCACAAAACCTTGTCTAAAATGTTTGGAACCGTGCAAACATTGTGAAGAAAAAGACGAGAAGTATAGTGAACTTGACAAGTTGAAAGAAAAATTTTTGTTTGATGTCAATTATGTGAAAGAATCATATGATGTTTTGAACAGAACGATGAATAGTCTGCAAAAGACAAATTCTGAAAGAGAAGATGCTTTAACCATGATGAATGCAGTGATGATGTCAAAGCAAAAGGCTATCAATCACTATATTGAAGAATGTGCAAAGTTGAAGCAAGAGTTGGAGACTGAAAAGATAGAAAATGAAAGAATCAGACGATTACTGCAAAGTTATTCAAGTTCTGATTATCTGATTGATAGAATTTATCCAACTGTTGCAGGTTTTGAAGCTTTTCAGAACAGGAAGATGGAAGAGAAGGATACTGGTAAGAAACAAAGTGCAAATTATAACAAGTGTCCGCCTCCGATCTGGGAAGGTTATTCTCCCTGAAAACCAAATGAGGAGCATGTCAAAAAGGCAGTCAATATAAAGTTAAAGTCTGAAACAACTGATGAGTTACCAGAAAATATTGACGTTACGTTCACATCGTCTGACACTGATCATGAGTCTGAGTTAATAAAGAAAGTGGTCGATCAGGTGTTGGATAAAGATGAGGAGTCAGATTCAAAGTCCGAATCCGAGAGTTCGAGTTCATCAGTTGACAATTCAAAGTCGTCGGTCAAAAGGGTTTACAATAAAGAATTCCTGTTATCAAAATCTAATTTGAATGACGAACCAATCAAAGTGGCATATACTTTGAATGATTCAGACAAATTATATTCTGATGAGGAATTTCCGATAAGAGGTGTTAAAACTGAAATGATCAAAAAGGTTTTCAAACTAACAGAAATTAATATTTCTGAAATAAGAGATGTAAATCTTTCTGAAAAACCTAAAAATTACACTTCAAGAGTTCAGCAGAGATTGAACAAGAAAAAAAGTTACAGTTCTGGTTCTGGTTTTCAAAAGAAACCAAACCATAACAGTAATTTTAAAAAGAAAGGTTTAGGCTTTATTCCACCCGAAAATCATAAAAATGAGAAAATTTCTAAAACAAAAACAGTATTTGTTTCAGGGTCAAGTTCGGAGGAAGAAGAAAAGAGCTCATTCTGGAAGAAATCAAACAAAGAGTTCTTTGCAGAAAAACAAAAGTTTGAGAAGAATTGAGTTTATCAGAGAAAAGAGACAAGAACCAGTTACCGATGTCAAGAAGTTGGTTACATCGCCTGAAATTGTCCAAAGGCAACCAACACAAAACAGGAAGTTGTTTCTAAACTCAAAGAAAAAGTTGTTGATAAAACTGAACCACCAACTGAAAAATTCAAAGTGTTTAAAAATTCAACATATGAAGTTGGTGAATGTTCAAAAAGATTTTACAAAAGAAGAGTAAATCTTAACAACCAAACATGGGTTGTTAAGAAATCAGATGTGAAATCTGGCTATGAATCTGACTCGTCAAAGTCAGAGGAGCCACAAGTTGAGGTTAAAAGTGAAAATTCAGTACCGCCAATGGATAGGGGTGTTCATGTCACACCCCGATTTCCACGTGTCACCGGTGGGCCCGGTGGGGGAGTACCGTGACGTGGTTGGCAACATAATAGTCAAACAACACAATAATCAATATGCACAGCGGAAACAATTTAAAAATATGATACAACCGAATTTAATATTGTAATATCAAAGTCACAATATCCGGAAGTTTATCCACAGATGGATCGAAATAAAAATAATATTTATGGTTCAACAGACTTCAGGCATCCTAAGCTTGCGAGACTTTTTATTGATGCTAGGAGACAATCCAGCCAATTTCGTTTAGTACCTGCATTCAGTCTTTTTGGGAAAATACGTCAGTTTACACTGGTAAATACATTCAACTGACTCATTTTGGAAAAATGATTGAAAATTGGTTTGGATGCACATGGCATAAACATTTTGTTTAACTTGGGAGAATTATTTAATATTATAATCTTGTGAACGAATTACATATTACTTGTGCGTTCAGTAGCCCGGATCTTGTCCGGGTTAAAGATCAATAGACACACCACATTATTGAGTTATACACTGACAGGTGTACGCCTACACCCCGTGCTCAGGTCGTGGCCATCTCGTAAGATGATGCCAAGGATATCCGGGACATGGTCATTAACCCCCCCAAAGGCTTTAAGTAACAAGGCTGTTTAAACGAGCCGATCAAATTATTCAACTACCCACTTTAACGGTGGAGATTTGATGCCCGATCAAGCGGTATGCTATATACCGTAACCCAAGCCCGTATAGGGAAAATAAGTTAAAAGTATTTACCTGAGCAAGTATTAATCACAATAAGAAAAATGCACGTAGCTTTTACTGGTCCTCCTAATCTGGAACAAAGGTTTTATAATAACCTATTAGAATCCTAACGGGTCTTTAATTAAGCTTAAGCTTAGACCGACTAGTTTCAAAGATACGGTTCGTACGCACGATTAAGCGAAGACCGGATAGAATGTGATTTAGACCCGACAAGTTTGAAGACTTGTTTAATATGGTTTTATTATTTACATTCTGGATTTTGAGATAAAACCGTTAAGGTTTGACCCGTTTCGGCTAATTTATGTAAACTTGTTACATAAACCGAACCGTACGCGTAATAAGCGAGACGGGTATTCGTGAGAGCTATATACAGGTTTCCTAAATTAATATGCTTCAAATATGTTGTGACATCAGTAAGATGTCTTTCATTATGCCCGAAACGTGTTTAAACACAAACTAGGCCCCGTAGGGGTAGTTTGGTCATTTAAAAGTTTATAAAAGAGTTTAAGTAACAATCTGAGTTACAGGTCTGATGTAATCAGCAAATATACTCAATTTGCTAAGTTATATCAGTAGGTTAAAGCATGTATGTGAAATTTATCATTTTTAACCAAACTATGCCCCGTAGGGGTATTTTGGTAATTTCACATAAGCCGACAAGCTCAAAACTAAAGTCTTAGTTTATCAACCTTTTCTTACTGTTAAAATATTATAATTTGCCTCATATATCAGTAGGTATCAACCCGGGTATGTCCAATATACTTTTAATATATACTTTGCGCTAAAAACGCTTAATAAGGCGATTAAAGGCCATTTTCGGGTTCGATACTTAAATATGATATTTTTGTATTTCCAGAAGGCTTAAAATAATTTTTTTATCATATGTGATCAGTAGCAAAAGGTTTGGAGTCGTTTAGATATGTAAAACTCATTTTATGGTCCGTAAGGGCAAAACCGAAAATTACCGGATTAAGCCTACGACTACTAGTTATGCTCAGCCTAAAATTAATTAAAAATCTTTAAAAATCCCAAAATAATATATTACCTCAGAGGGTAAAATATTTGATATCAAAAAGTAGGCTTAACTATGCTATACGGTAATTACGCCGTTTTATTAACATAAAGCTTTAAATTTGCGACAATGAGCATAACTCTTAATCTACAAGTCAAACTGATGTCAAACTTTGCATATAAGTTTATATATTAGTAATTAAGGTTTCTACACTTTTACATTTTCATAAATCACGTTTTAAGGTAATAAGGGCATAACGGTCAACATATGAGCAATTAACGGAAACATGCATATTAATTGGATAACTAATGAACCAAGGTGTATAATCACAGAGGGTTGTACTAACATGTAACCTAGTCTAATTAAAGCTCTGAGGAATTTCTAAAATATGCCTTAACGGGTCAGAACTGAAAGTCAAAGTGAAAGTCAAACTATGTGACTTTCGGTTCCGAACCGGGTATTTACAGGAATTTGTCGGGTTGAACATGTTTAGACATGTTCTTATACTTATTACCAAGTTATAACAATGATCAAACAGGTTGTATATGATCTACATTGCTAATCATGCATAAATCGCATTTTAAACTTTCTGTTGACTTTTTAAGTACACGTTTGACCCGACTTTTGACCTGGTTAGAGTGGCAATCAGGGGGAACCCTTTTGAGGGTTTATTACCCACATAAATACCAACTTATACCTACTTTTAATTCGAGATATGACTGAGCCATTGTTGACTAATCTCGAAGTCAAACCGTAATTACGACGGTTTGACTTTTAGCTAAATAACTAAGCTAAACTCAATTTAGAAATGATTAGAACACTTACTGAAGTCCTAAGCTTGATTAGGGAACACTTGAGAGGAAGTTGAGCTCCAGAAGTGATCCAAAAATGCAGGAGAAGTGAGTGAGAAGAATGGTTGCACAAAGAGGCTTTATATAGTGAACTAAGGCACCATAAAGTGTTGACAACTTAGTCTACCACTATCCATAACATTCCCACAGGTGTCCTACCTGTTTAGGGGTCATTTAGGGGCCAAGGGAGATGAGGAAAGTCGTATAAAAGGGCTGCACACGCGCATAACAGCAACCAGAAGCAAAACAGTTGCTGGGCACACCCTTTACGGACCGTAAGGGGTAGGCTTACGGTCCGTAAGCCTTGGACCAGAACCAAAAATCGTTTGTTCTTTCAGATTTCGAAAGGGCAACCTCATTTTCCGACTTTGGGACATCAATTATCAGTTAGGGACCTCCCAAAATTCCTTTGTACAGTCACATACCCTACCATTTTGAATTGTTTCATTTTAATTCTTTTTAAAGTATCGAAAACTAAGGGTTACCGTAGAAATTTCTTCGTAGGTGTCCACCAATTAAATTATGAATCATTCATTGCTATAATTCACTGAACTTGAACATATACTAGATGTTTTTAATATGATTTGAGTCTTGGGATTTATAACGAGTTCGTTCAGAGGTGCAGAAGTTAACATGACGACACTTTTAAATCCTGTCAAACATTTTTAACAAATACGAGTTTATAACGCTTTTTGTCTTACACGACACGTGTCGTTATTTTATTTAACACGAATTTTCGAGGTGTTACATCCTCACCCCCTTAAAATAAATCTCGACCCGAGATTTACTGAAATAAATAAGGGTACTTTTCTTTCATCGTGGATTCAACCTCCCACGTGTATTCGGGACCTCTACGGGCATCCCATTTGACCTTAACAATAGGTACATGCTTCCTTCGAAGCTTCTTCACCTGTCGATCTTCAATCGACAAAGGTTTTTCCACAAATTTCAAGCTCTCGTCTAAATGCACATCTGTATGCGGTATTACCAGTGATTCATCAGCGAAGCACTTTTTCAGATTGCAGATGTGGAACACATTGTGAATTCCACTGAGCTCTCCCGGTAAGTTTAACTTATAGGCAACTGACCCGACACGTTCGATAACCTCGAAAGGTCCTATGTATCTCGGGCTTAGCTTGTCTTTCTTACCAAATCGCATCACTCCCTTCCAGGGTGACACCTTAAGTAGGACTTTGTCACCTACTTCGAAGTGAAAACTTTTACGCTTAGGATCAGCGTAACTCTTCTGCCTATCCCGGGCAGCTTTGAGACGGTCTCGAATCTGGACAATCTTGTCCGTTGTTTCGAACACTATCTCTGGTCCTAATAACTGGACATCTCCAACTTCCGCCCAACAAATAGGCGATCGACACTTTCTACCGTATAATGCCTCAAAAGGCGCAGCCTTAATGCTGGTATGGTAGCTATTGTTGTAGGAGAATTCGATTAATGGTAGGTTCTTATCCCAACTACCACCCAAATCGATCGCACATGCACGTAGCATGTCTTCCAACGTTTGAATAGTACGCTCACTCTGACCGTCAGTCTAAGGATGATAAGCCGTACTAAAATTCAAACGTGTGCCCAAAGATTGTTGGAAACTCTTCCAAAAATGAGACGTGTACCTAGTATCTCTATCAGAGATAATAGCCACAGGTATGCCATGTAAGGCTACAATCTTATCAATGTATAACTGGGCTAACATGTCGGAGCTATAAGTCTCCTTGATGGGTAAGAAATGAGCTGACTTAGTCAGTCTATCAACTATAACCCATATTGTATCATTGCCTTTCCTTGTCTTTGGCAACTTGGTGATAAAATCCATCGTCACCATTTCCCACTTCCACGTAGGAAGTTCAGGCTGTTGTAGCAAACCTGACGGTTTTTGATGCTCGGCTTTGACTTGCGCACATGTCAAGCATTTAGCTACATGGGTGGCCACATACTTTTTCAAGCCTATCCACCAATAATTTGCCTTTAGATCCTGGTACATCTTATCAGCTCCAGGATGAACGGAGTAATTGGAACTATGGGCTTCTTGGAGGATGACATCTCGAAGTCCTCCATAAATTGGAACCCATATTCGTCCATTTAATCGTAAAATTCCGTCCTTGCTAAGAGTTAACTGCTCCTCAGTTATTCCTAACTTTTCATTAGGATAGTTAGCTTCCAACACAGCTTCCTTCTGTGCAGCTAACAACCTTTCCATCAAATTATTCTTTATTTCCATGCGCTTGGCATTGATTCGGATGGGTTTAACCCTCTTCTTTCTGCTCAAGGCGTCAGCGACTACATTCGCTTTGTCGGGATGGTATTTGATTTCACAATCATAATCATTCAAAGTTTCCATCCAACGGCGTTGCCTCATGTTTAATTCCTTCTGATTAAACAGATGCTGAAGGCTCTTGTGATCAGAATAGATCACACACTTAATCCCATAAAGATAATGCCTCCATAGTTTTAGTGCGAATACAACGGCACCCAATTCTAAGTCGTGGGTGGTGTAATTCTTTTCATGCACCTTTAACTGTCGTGAAGCATAGGCAATAACCTTGCCTTTCTGCATAAGCACACACCCCATGCCAGTGTGCGATGCATCGCAGTAAACCACGAACTCTTCTATTCCATCTGGCAATGTCAGTACTGGGGCGTTGCTCAACTTTTGCTTCAGAATATCAAAGGACTCTTGCTGCTTAGGGCCCCAAATGAACTTTACTTTCTTCTTAGTCAAGGAAGTTAGGGGTGCAGCAATCCTTGAAAATTTTTCGATGAAACGCCTGTAATATCCTGCCAATCCCAGGAAGCTACGAATCTCTGTAGGCGTCTTCGGCTCTTGCCAGTTCATTACGGCTTCAACCTTAGCGGGATCCACCTGGATACCACGCTCACTGACCACGTGTCCAAGGAATTGGACTTCTCGTAGCCAAAATTCACACTTAGAGAATTTGGCATAGAGTTTCTCCTGTTGTGGAAGTTTGAGAATACAACGAAGGTGTTTCTCATGGTCAGCTTGATTCTTAGAATAAATGAGAATGTCGTCGATGAAAACGATGACGAATTTATCCAAGTAAGGCTTGCAGACGCGATTCATGAGATCCATGAATGCGGCTGGTGCATTAGTGAGCCCAAACGGCATCACTAGGAACTCGTAGTGACCATAACGAGTCCTAAATGCAGTCTTGTGCACGTCTTCATCTTTAACCTTCAACTGATGGTAGCCTGACCTCAAATCGATCTTCGAGAAGTAACTTGCCCCTTGAAGCTGATCGAACAAATCGTCGATCCTGGGCAAAGGATACCTATTCTTGATCGTGACTTTATTAAGCTCGCGATAGTCGATGCACAGGCGCATCGACCCATCCTTCTTCTTGACAAATAAGATTGGCGCTCCCCAAGGAGATGAACTAGGTCTAATGAAACCTTTAGCCAGCAATTCATCTAGCTGCGTCCTCAACTCCTTCATTTCTGTGGGTGCCAATCTGTATGGTGCTCTAGCAACTGGTGCTGCTCCGGGGATGATATCGATTCTGAATTCCACTTGTCTATCTGGTGGTAAACCAGGTAGATCTTCAGGAAACACTTCTGGGTATTCAGAAATGACAGGGATGTCTTCTATCTTTGGTTTAGGCTCATCAATAATCACTTGTGCCATGTAGATGACACACCCCTTCTTCAAACACTTGGAAGCCTTGAGCATAGTCACTTGCTCAGGTAGCCCATACTGGGTATCTCCCCGAATGGTAAGTGATTCACCAGACGGAGTCTTTATTACCACTTGTTTCTTGTTACAGACAATTTGGGCCTGGTTATGAGATAACCAGTCCATACCCAGAACTATGTCAAAACCGGCCAACTTAAAGGGAAGTAAGGACAGAGGAAAAGAATGGTTCTTAATGGATATAATACATCCATCTAACACAGTGGAGACGGTTTCTAGAGAGCCATCTGCTAACTCCACCTCATAGTTCACTTTTAAGGTTTTGACAGGTAATTTCAACAGTTCACAAAACTTATTGTCTACAAACGACTTATCAGCGCCAGAATCAAAAAGTACTCTAGCAAAGACGTCATTTACAAGGAAAGTACCTGTAATAACGTTGTCGTCTAGAACCGCTTCCTTTGCGTCCATTCTGAAGACTCTAGCATTAGTCTTCTTGGCCTCTTCAGGCTTCTTGTTGTAGTTAGGGCAGTTGGTTTTAATGTGGCCCTTTTCATTGCAACGGTAGCACGTTGCATCCTTTATTTTCTTGCAATCCAAGGTTTTGTGATCCGTGGACTTGCAAATGCCACAAGCATAAGATTTTGACTGAGTCTGTGAGTTCGACTCAAGTCTGCACTTTCCAAAGTGTTGCTTCTTGCATATCTTGCATTTGGGCTTCTCACCAGAATTATGCCCATCTCTCCTTGACTCAGATCCTTTCTTGTTATCACCGCTCCCACGGTGTTTCTTGTTCGATCTTCGTGAACCATCATCTTCACGCTTCCTCTTCTCAGCCTCCTTATTCCTCAGCGATCTCTGCCTGACCGCATCCAGAGTGAGGGATAAGGAAATGTCAGCTACTGACCTAAAAGTAGCTGGCCGAGAAGCTTTTACGCTTGCCTTGATCTCGGGGGCTAAACGACTGATAAAACGAGTTATTCGCTTTGGTTCCGGGGTTACTAAATATGGGACCAACCGAGACATAGTGTTGAAGCTCGTTAGGTAAGCCTGACAGTCGAGGTTTGTTATCACCAAGGATAGGAAGTCAGATTCTATCTTCTCCACCTCATGCTGAGGGCAGTAATTTTCCTTGATTAGGGCGACAAATTGATCCCACGACATACTGTACAATGGGATTTTTCCGGTGGCCTCAATCAGAGATCTCCACCATGCTAACGCTTCACCCTTAAAAGACTGCGACACAAACTTGACCACGTCTTTCTCAGCACATCCGCTGATGTCTACAACCGTATCCATCTCATCCAGCCATGTCATACAGTCAATGGCTCCCTTCTCCCCAGTGAAATCCCGGGGCTTGCAAGAAACAAAATATTTATACGTGCAACCCTTGTCACGGGGCCCTTGATTACGTATAACCTGCTGAGATGGAGCACTGTGGTTCGATGAGCGTTGATCATTATCTTTCTTCGGGTCGTCCTTCTTAGGCGGTGGCTTTGAAGGCTGTGTAGATTGGGTCCGTCCCACTGTACTCTTCATACTGCCTTTCCAAAGCCTGTGTAACAGCGCCGTCTATGATCGTTTTCAATTCCGCACCCGTTAGATTAATCCGGGCGTCATTATTAACCTCCACTGGATGACTATTACCCTCGTCCGAGTTAGCCATTTTTAATTGAACTGTTGCAGAAAACAAGGACAATAGTTTATTTGGGAGTTTATGGAATTGTCTTTTATGGCAATTCATTAACCATGGTACAGAGACCATATTTGGTTAATTTATAAATCATATTTAGGATTTCTATTATAATTTATCCTAATTATAAAACATTTACAGTTTTATTTATGGCACAAAAGGCCTAGTCACGTGGACATTTTTATTTGATCTATGATTTCAGAGAATCAAAACATTAAAGTATACTGGCACAATAGGCCTAGTCACAAGGACAATTATACATTATATGCTATGATTTCAGAGAATCAAAGCATTTGAGGTTTGAACCTAGTTCATTACCTTTATTTGACAGGGAGTCATAGCTACCACTGTCTTTTGGCTCATATGGAAATGAGCAGGGCCCGTAGGCACTA
Source organism: Helianthus tuberosus (assembly GCA_030545235.1). NCBI lineage: Eukaryota > Viridiplantae > Streptophyta > Magnoliopsida > Asterales > Asteraceae > Helianthus > Helianthus tuberosus. The sequence continues at coordinate 102,271,160 of CM060392.1, read as the reverse complement.
TATTACCACGTATGGTAAAAATATGATCATCTTAATTGATGATCTTAACCCTTGATTCAGAGATCATTAAATTGGGTTAGGAATCTTCTAAAGAATCCTTATACATATAAAATGGCGTGTGATTTTAACGAATCACTTCTGCCAGGAGTGTTAACATGTTTTCAGATGTTAACTTAGATTTGAATCTTTTGAACAGGTCTTACCATCTTGGCCCGGTCTTATAATGACCAAAAGGCTAGGTTTCACACTTTAAGATTCTTAATTTATAATTACATAGGCAGATTAATTCAAAAGGAATGATTTTAATTTATTTATTTCATTTATAATTTATTTATGCACAAAATGGCAAACATGAAATTTATAAAACAAACATTCCATTAATTTATTCAAAATATTACATACTGCCCTAAACGGGTCTTTTCAACAAACAATTACCCACGTAGGGGTCAATTAACATACTTGCCCACGTAGGGACTTTAAACAAACATAACAGTCCACGCAGGGACCTTAAACAACGAACTAGTCCACGCAGGGACTTTAAGCAAACATCATACCCACGCAGGGGTTAACGGAAATTAGACCCACGCAGGGGTCAAGATAAACACACATACATACCCACGCAGGGGCTTATACAAATACAACAAATACAGGCCCACGCAGGGGCTCAACAATAATTGGAAGGATTTAGTGATCCTTCTTGTTCTTCCCTTTGATCAAACTTGCTAATCCTTGGAAGAAAGTCTGTCTCTCCCTACGGTCCCTGTGCACTTCCCGTTCAACCTGATCCATCCTCTGAAGGAGTTCTTCACGCTCAGGTGGGGAGAACCTAGGCGGCTGCGATTGAGTCCGTATGATAGGCCTAGGTGGTATCTGGTACCCATGTGTTGGGTACCCAACTCCCCATGGAGCTCCGTATGGTCCTTCCGGGTGCAGGGCATTGTAGTTGGCTGCCACCAAGTAAGGATCGGCCTCTGCGTACCCGTAGTTGTTGTGGACTAGCGGCTCGAACGGGTTGTATGCCATGGAACCCGTATACGCTGGGATTGGGTTATCAAAACCCATTGGCGGTGGCTGCGGCATCGCTGGGTTGGAAGGCCCACCCCTTTGTGGGTCCTCCTGATGTGGCGGGTAGTGACTGCCACTTGATTGACGTGGGGAACTGAAATGGAAGTCCCCTGCTCGTGCCGACATGCGGGCACCGGTTCTCCTACGCCTTGGCGGTTGAGGAGGTGCCGGCTGTACTGGTGGCGGTGGAGGTGGTGGCGTAACTGCCACAAACCGGTGATCCTCAGAGGAATCTTGATGATGTTGCTGCTGCTGCGGCTGCTGCTGCTCATGAGGCGACGAGTGGTGAGAAGGTGTATAATACCACTCGTGCTGAGTGAACAAGGCTTGGAAGCTATCCGGGCCAACATAGGGTGATCCGTGAAATGAGGATCCGTCGGAGATCTCGATCGGATGGTTTGGAGTGCCACTTGTAGGTTCGACGGGATCAGTATCCTCGTCCATGTCATCCGCGTGATCGCCAGAGAAGTGATCGTCTGGCCCTAGTGGGTTGAAACCCACGGGTTCTTGCACGAAGCCTACCGGATTAAACCGGCCCCGAAAAACTGGGGTGGGGTCCCCGAAAGAATGATGAGACAGGGATCGTTGTAATGGTATGAAGGAAGGCTGAGGGTTGTTCGGCTCGTAGTCCGGTTGTGGCCCATACGGGTTTTGGACCGGAGGTGTCGAGCTATGTGAGACCGATCTTCTTGCTGGTTCAAACAGGTTTCTTCTGTTTTGGCATGGATCGTCACTCTCCGTGGTAGACGGAGCTCGGACATTTGAAGGTCCCACCTCTTGGTCATTGGGGGCGGAAATCGGCCCCTTTCCTCGTCCTCTTCTACGGAAAAATCTTGGAGGCATTTTGATATTCCTGTCAACAAAGCATAAGATAACAATAACAAAATATAAAATTTAAAGGACAGAACAAAACCGAATAAGGTGGAATTTGTCCTATGTTATTAGTCTAGACTCGAAGGTTTAGATATGTGCAATTGTGTAACTGAGATTAAACACAAAAGGCTAGTGTTTAATTCACTCAGAGTTGGCTCTGATACCAACCTGTCACACCCCGATTTCCACGTGTCACCGGTGGGCCCGGTGGGGGAGTACCGTGACGTGGTTGGCAACGTAATAGTGAAACAACACAATAATCAATATGCACAGCGGAAGCAATTTAAAAATATGATACAACCGAATTTAATATTGTAATATCAAAGTCACAATATCCGGAAGTTTATCCACAGATGGATCGAAATAAAAATAATATTTATGGTTCAACAGACTTCACGCATCCTAAGCTTGCGAGACTTTTTATTGATGCTAGGAGACAATCCAGCCAATTTCGTTTAGTACCTGCATTCAGTCTTTTTGGGAAAATACGTCAGTTTACACTGGTAAATACATTCAACTGACTCATTTTGGAAAAATGATTGAAAATTGGTTTGGATGACATGGCATAAACATTTTGTTTAACTTGGGAGAATTATTTAATATTATAATCTTGTGAACGAATTACATATTACTTGTGCGTTCAGTAGCCCGGATCTTGTCCGGGTTAAAGATCAATAGACACACCACATTATTGAGTTATACACTGACAGGTGTACGCCAATTTCCACATGTCACCGGTGGGCCCGGTGGGGGAGTACCGTGACGTGGTTGGCAACGTAATAGTCAAACAACACAATAATCAATATGCACAGCGGAAACAATTTAAAAATATGATACAACCGAATTTAATATTGTAATATCAAAGTCACAATATCCGGAAGTTTATCCACAGATGGATCGAAATAAAAATAATATTTATGGTTCAACAGACTTCAGGCATCCTAAGCTTGCAAGACTTTTTATTGATGCTAGGAGACAATCCAGCCAATTTCGTTTAGTACCTGCATTCAGTCTTTTGGGAAATACGTCAGTTTACTGATGCGCGTTTAAGTGTCGTATATTTTAGGTGTATATTTTAAGCCCTTTTTAACACTTATTTTAGCCAAGTTTTAAATTTATAAAACACGATATTTCACTAACACTAAACACACATATGGGCAAGTGCACCCATCGTTGAGTGTAGTATAGCGTTGGTAAGATACCGAGGTCGTCCAAGGACACAAGAGCTTTTAGTACCGGTTTATCCTCAACGTCTAACCAAAATAAAAGTTTAGAAAAATGTTTTAAACTAAGAAAAATAAAAACTAACTAAAATGCTGAAAATAAAAATAAAATAAAAACAGATAGACAAGATGAATCACTTGGTTCCGACTCGTATCTAGTATAACCTTTGATTATTTCCGCACTTTTGCACATAATTAAGAGATTATCTTAGTTATTGTAGTAGGCCCCTCTTTTGAAGGTGACGTTACCCTCACCCCAGTAGTTTGAGTCAGCAGGGATACAATCCTAAAGGGGTGGATTATTGGAAGATAATGAATTAAGTTATTAATGCAGTATTGTGGTAGGCCCCGCTTTTGGCGGTGACGTTACCCTCGACTAAGTAGTCTGAGTCAGCAGGGATACAGTCCTAAATAGCCGGGTTATAGTATCAAAGTAGTTAACTTATGAGGGGATCAAAGAGTTTGGACCCCCGCCATCCAATACCGTGAAGTATTGAAGGAGGTCCTACTAAATTTGACCCAGGTCCATTGCAGGACCTCTAAACGCTGAACAATGGCAAGACCTTTACCAAACCGTTCCCTTAACCCCCGACCAGGTAGCCAACATACCTCCATATAGACCGTGGAGATATGAATGGTGAAAATCCTTTATTTTATATAGACAGTAAAATAATGCCAAGACACCACGGACAAACGATAAGGAAAGATCACCTTCAACATAAGTAACTAGTTATTAAAGTCATTAATACAAAACCAAATAAAAAGTGCAAAAGATTAGAAATAAAAAGTATTATACTAGACACTTTGTCTTCACCAAGTGATGTAAGAGACTTAGGCAAACATGGCCTTGATTGTCAAGAACTCTTACGATCAATCTTGGATCCCGAGACGACTCACACACTCTATGATGGACAATGGATGATGGTGGTGGATGATGGTGTTGTGATGGTGGTGGGTGGTGGATGAAGTGTGAGAGAGGTGGTGTGCCAAGGGATGAGTTGCAATGAAACCAAGCACTCCTATTTATATGCTGAACAGAGGCCTGGGCACGGCCCCGTGTTCGCTGGGCACGGCCCCGTGCCCGTCTGACACTCTCTCTTCATTAATTGTAATTCGCAATTACAATTAATGCGCCTGCAGTACTTTCGGCACGCCCCCGTGTCCGCTGAGCACGGCCCGTGGTGGGCAATAGAAGCTTCTATAGGTTTGTCTTTTCTGCTGCTTCTTGGGCACGACCCCGTGCTGGCTGAGCACGGGGCGTGTTCTGCCTTCTGTTTTCTCTATTTTGCTTTGGAAGGTGCCGTTGAGGGTTCGGGCAATCCACTAATGTTCCTTTTCTTGTATTTATGTTGGATTTAGCTGTCTTTTTGCTTCTTTTGCGTTTTTGAGCTCATTTAATCCTGAAAATACAAAAGGAAGACAAAAACACTCTTTTTCCAATATTAGTACTAAAAAAGGGTTAGTTTTATGCCTCATTTGATGTAATTTATATGTTGCATTTTACACACATCAAATACCCCCATACTTGAACTTTTGCTTGTCCTCAAGCAAAACTCTTTAATATTTGGCTTACACTCCCAAATGGAATAGGTAGAAGAGAAGGTTTTGGGCTTGTCATAGAGTGTCGGGATTTCCAAGATCTTTTTAGGGTTTTATTTTTATTTGTTTACACTCCTATTCGTAATGATTTATTTAGAACTGTTCATAAAAGAAATTACTTATTTGGGCATAACATGTCTTTTTTAAAATTCTATTTATATACAAGTTCACATACCTCGCGGAGAAATCACTCACACTCGGCCGAAGGTGTATTTTTAGTGAATCACTCGAGAGCGGCATGGAACTTATTCCTACCATAGGCTTGCCAAGAAATCAATCCTCCTCCTTTTTAACTTTTATACCTTTGTAGATATCAAGAGGACTTTGTGGGTTAAGGGTTGGCTAGGGTTAAAGGTAGGTGGTTGGGTTAGTGGTTAGTAGAAAAAGGGCTAAAAAGCGTAACAAGTGTCGGTTTTCGTATTTTTGCAACTTTTTATTTTTGATGAAGCTTTTATTCAAACAAAGTTATTTTTGATTACTTTGTTTGTTTATTTTCTTTTTGCTTCATTTTTCTCCTTTTTTTTTTTCGAAGAACCGAACTTGTTACTAAAATAAAGGGTTAAAAATGAAAAAGGTTTTGGTGGGTGAAAAGGTTTTTGTTTTGGGTGATGAAACGAAAAGGTTTAGGCTTAAAGGGGCTAACTAGGGGGATTTTTTTGGGTAGGTGGTGAAAAAAAAAAGAAAAATAATGGTGTAGAAATGAAAAAGGGTTAGTCCTAATGCCTCTATCATTTACTTACTCGGGTTTAAGTTGATAAGGACCGGGAATGTATTGTCATGGCAAGTTCTAGAGTCGTAAGAACCAAGCGGCTATTCACACAAGAAACGAAAAATGAGCATTTAGTCAAATGGTATGAAATTGAGTGCTCAATAAAGGCTCAAAACTCACTTTTGTGGGAATGGGTTTTTATGTGATCAAGTATATATAATCAAATTTTAAATAAGTTTATCATGCCTTTTCATAATTTTCTTATGTTGGTTCTTTTTATCACTACGCTATCGGTTGTAAATTTGTAAAAATATAACCTTTTTGAGAGCTTGAATTTCCCGAGTTAAACCTAGACAAGTAAAAAAAATGAAATTTTTGAAAAATTTGGGGTGATTAGCGGTTCCAATAGAGTTTTGTGTAAGGCTTGTATTTAGGACTTGCAAAATTCAAGGTTTTAGCATCCCCCCCACACTTAAATTACACATTGTCCTCAATGTGTCCCAAAAATAAATTTTTAGGTTGATTAGATGTGTAAAATAGTGTTTAAAAGGCAAAAATTTGTGTTACTGGGCACTGAACACGGCCCCGTGTTATCCGGGCACGGCCCCGTGTTTAAGTGCCAGTAACAAAATTGAAATAAGAGGAACAGAAGTCTGGACACGGGGGCGTGTTGGGTGAACACGGCCCGTGTCCAGTTACCTGTACTGGGCGTTTTCTGCAGGTGGTCCGACACGGGGCCGTGTTGGTTGGGCACGGCCCGTGTTGAACCTTCTGAAAGGGAGAAAACTGTCGGGTTGCCTCGTTCTTGTGCATGGGATCATTTTTCTCGTTCCCCTTTTTCATCCTTTACCACCATGAGTGTGTTTTATTCCTGAAAATTAAACTAACTAGAAAACATAAAAATTAATCTAAATTAAACTAAGGATAGTTCCGTGGAATGCCTCCATGGTGCGCCACGTTTATAAGGGTCCTTGGCTAGACCCACCTTATCGGGTGGTTCTGGCTCATCTTCAATTAGGGGGTCGTCATTGCCGAATGGATATTTCATTGATCGCTCAAGATCGACACTTCTTTTAAATGCCCCTAATTGAAGAGGTAGATTGTTGAACTTCCGGTTTTTCAAAGCTTCGTGAGTTTTTACAAATGGTCGTCCCAACACTAGAGGAGCGTCATCGAGGATGACAAAATCGGTCGGGATTACCATTTGATTTGTTTGAACCAAGACATCTTCAACTATACCGATTGATTTTATTACTTTCCGATTGGATAGAAAAATGGGTATTTGAAGTGGAGAAAAATCACTAATACTTAATTTTTCGAAAATGTAGTTAGGCATTATGTTAACACAAAGATCTTTATCGATTGTGACATTACTAATAAACGAATTTTGAAAGAAACATGGAACCGGTGTAATGTTAATTTCAAATGGGTCTTCTTTTATTAGTGACGTTTGATCATTAGTTAACTTAACACTTACCGTTTCGTTAATTTTAGTGTTAGTGTTTAACTCTTTTAAAAACTTAGCATGAGTGGGTACTAAACAATGATTTTCGAAAGAAGGTGTCAAGAGATTAATTTCTTCAAAATTAGACTCTTCTTGTATTTTAACGTTGTCGGACTCACCTTTTTCGTTGTTTAACTCATGTGTCGGTTTTTCACTTATTTGTTCTTCCATTTTAACACTTTCAGTTATCTCTTCCTTTTTTAATTCTTCTCTTGCGCGGGACTCCTCTTCCCTTGCGCGAGCTTCTTTTATACATCGATCGATAACTCTAATGTGTTCTAATATCCTATCGGTCACTTCGGTTATAGAAAAAGAATCGGTATTTTCTAAGCTTGAATCCGGTTGTTCGATCCTTTTTTCCTCATAATACCCATATGAAGTAGATGGTTCACACCATTGTTCTTCATTATAAGCATATGATGGATAAGGGTCGTAATTTTGTTCTTCATAATACTCATATGAGGTGGGTTGTTCACACCATGGTTCCTCATAATAAGCATACGAAGGTGGTGGCTCATATCTTGGTTCCTCAAAGTATGAGTATGAAGGCTCATACCTTGGTTCATCAAAATATGAGTATGAGGGAGGAGGCTCATACCTTTGGTCTTCATAGGATGTGTATGAAGTTGATGGCTCGTACCTGGGTTCCTCATAGTAGGTGTATGAATTGGATGGTTGATATGAGCGATTATTTTGAACCGATCGTGCGTTACGACAATTAGTGCAATAATTACCCCTATAATCATCCTCCTCATAGGTGTAGTTGTAACCTCCTGAGTATTGATCCATAAGAATCACTCAGCAGACCACAACTAAGTCTCAAGATCAGAAAACAAAAATAAAAACAGAAACAGAGGCTGGACACGGCCCCGTGTTCAGTGGACACGGCCCCGTGTTCAGGATCTGTATCTGGGCGTTTTAATTAAATTTACTGATCTAGTTGAGCACGGGGCGTGTTCAGTGAGCACGGCCCGTGTTCAACCTACTGTAAATGCAAAACTAAACTAAAATGCAGAAAAATGTGGGCCCATTTTGAAAAGGTTTTGAAAAACTGATTAGGCCGTCGATTTTAAGCTTTCCTAAAATCCTTGTGTCCCCGGCAACGGCGCCAAAAACTTGATGCGCGTTTAAGTGTCGTATATTTTAGGTGTATATTTTAAGCCCTTTTTAACACTTATTTTAGCCAAGTTTTAAATTTATAAAACATGATATTTCACTAACACTAAACACACATATGGGCAAGTGCACCCATCGTTGAGTGTAGTATAGCGTTGGTAAGATACCGAGGTCGTCCAAGGACACAAGAGCTTTTAGTACCGGTTTATCCTCAACGTCTAACCAAAATAAAAGTTTAGAAAAATGTTTTAAACTAAGAAAAATAAAAACTAACTAAAATGCTGAAAATAAAAATAAAATAAAAACAGATAGACAAGATGAATCACTTGGTTCCGACTCGTATCTAGTATAACCTTTGATTATTTCCGCACTTTTGCACATAATTAAGAGATTATCTTAGTTATTGTAGTAGGCCCCTCTTTTGAAGGTGACGTTACCCTCACCCCAGTAGTTTGAGTCAGCAGGGATACAATCCTAAAGGGGTGGATTATTGGAAGATAATGAATTAAGTTGTTAATGCAGTATTGTGGTAGGCCCCGCTTTTGGCGGTGACGTTACCCTCGACTAAGTAGTCTGAGTCAGCAGGGATACAGTCCTAAATAGCCGGGTTATAGTATTAATAGTAGTTAACTTATGAGGGGATCAAAGAGTTTGGACCCCCGCCATCCAATACCGTGAAGTATTGAAGGAGGTCCTACTAAATTTGACCCAGGTCCATTGCAGGACCTCTAAACGCTGAACAATGGCAAGACCTTTACCAAACCGTTCCCTTAACCCCCGACCAGGTAGCCAACATACCTCCATATAGACCGTGGAGATATGAATGGTGAAAATCCTTTATTTTATATAGACAGTAAAATAATGCCAAGACACCACGGACAAACGATAAGGAAAGATCACCTTCAACATAAGTAACTAGTTATTAAAGTCATTAATACAAAACCAAATAAAAAGTGCAAAAGATTAGAAATAAAAAGTATTATACTAGACACTTTGTCTTCACCAAGTGATGTAAGAGACTTAGGCAAACATGGCCTTGATTGTCAAGAACTCTTACGATCAATCTTGGATCCCGAGACGACTCACACACTCTATGATGGACAATGGATGATGGTGGTGGATGATGGTGTTGTGATGGTGGTGGGTGGTGGATGAAGTGTGAGAGAGGTGGTGTGCCAAGGGATGAGTTGCAATGAAACCAAGCACTCCTATTTATAGGCTGAACAGAGGCCTGGGCACGGCCCCGTGTTCGCTGGGCACGGCCCCGTGGGCCGTGTTCGCTGGGCACGGCCCCGTGCCCGTCTGACACTCTCTCTCTTCATTAATTGTAATTCGCAATTACAATTAATGCGCCTGCAGTACTTTCGGCACGCCCCCGTGTCCGCTGAGCACGGCCCGTGGTGGGCAATAGAAGCTTCTATAGGTTTGTCTTTTCTGCTGCTTCTTGGGCACGACCCCGTGCTGGCTGAGCACGGGGCGTGTTCAGCCTTCTGTTTTCTCTATTTTGCTTTGGAAGGTGCCGTTGAGGGTTCGGGCAATCCACTAATGTTCCTTTTCTTGTATTTATGTTGGATTTAGCTGTCTTTTTGCTTCTTTTGCGTTTTTGAGCTCATTTAATCCTGAAAATACAAAAGGAAGACAAAAACACTCTTTTTCCAATATTAGTACTAAAAAAGGGTTAGTTTTATGCCTCATTTGATGTAATTTATATGTTGCATTTTACACACATCATTTACACTGGTAAATACATTCAACTAACTCATTTTGGAAAAATGATTGAAAATTGGTTTGGATGCACATGGCATAAACATTTTGTTTAACTTGGGAGAATTATTTAATATTATAATCTTGTGAACGAATTACATATTACTTGTGCGTTCAGTAGCCCGGATCTTGTCCAGGTTAAAGATCAATAGACACACCACATTATTGAGTTATACACTGACAGGTGTACGCCTACACCCCGTGCTCAGGTCGTGGCCATCTCGTAAGATGATGCCAAGGATATCCGGGACATGGTCATTAACCCCCCAAAGGCTTTAAGTAACAAGACTGTTTAAACGAGCCGATCAAATTATTCAACTACCCACTTTAACGGTGGAGATTTGATGCCCGATCAAGCGGTATGCTATATACCGTAACCCAAGCCCGTATAGGGAAAATAAGTTAAAAGTATTTACCTGAGCAAGTATTAATCACAATAAGCAAAATGCACGTAGCTTTTACTGGTCCTCCTAATCTGGAACGAAGGTTTTATAATAACCTATTAGAATCCTAACGGGTCTTCAATTAAGCTTAAGCTTAGACCGGCTAGTTTCAAAGATACGGTTCGTACGCACGATTAAGCGAAGACCGGATAGAATGTGATTTAGACCCGACAAGTTTGAAGACTTGTTTAATATGGTTTTATTATTCACATTCTGGATTTTGAGATAAAACCGTTAAGGTTTGACCCGTTTCGGCTAATTTATGTAAACTTGTTACATAAACCGAACCGTACGCGTAATAAGCGAGACGGGTATTCGTGAGAGCTATATACAGGTTTCCTAAATTAATATGCTTCAAATATGTTGTGACATCAGTAAGATGTCTTTCATTATGCCCGAAACGTGTTTAAACACAAACTAGGCCCCTTAGGGGTAGTTTGGTCATTTAAAAGTTTATAAAAGAGTTTAAGTAACAATCTGAGTTACAGGTCTGATGTAATCAGCAAATATACTCAATTTTCTAAGTTATATCAGTAGGTTAAAGCATGTATGTGAAATTTATCCCTTTTAACCAAACTATGCCTCGTATGGGTATTTTGGTAATTTCACATAAGCCGACAAGCTCAAAACTAAAGTCTGAGTTTATCAACCTTTGCTTACTGTTAAAATATTATAATTTGCCTCATATATCAGTAGGTATCAACCCGGGTATGTCCAATATACTTTAAATATATACTTTGCGCTAAAAACGCTTAATAAGGCGATTAAAGGCCATTTTCGGGTTCGATACTTAAATCTGATATTTTTGTATTTCCAGAAGGCTTAAAATAATTTATTTACCATATGTGATCAGTAGCAAAAGGTTTGGAGTCGTTTAGATATGTAAAACTCATTTTATGGTCCGTAAGGGCAAAACCGAAAATTACCGAATTAAGCCTACGACTACTAGTTATGCTCAGCCTAAAATTAATTAAAAATCTTTAAAAATCCCAAAATAATATATTACCTTAGAGGGTAAAAGATTTGATATCAAAAAGTAGGCTTAACTAGGCTATACGGTAATTACGCCGTTTTATTAACACAAAGCTTTAAATTTGCGACAATGAGCATAACTCTTAATCTACAAGTCAAACTGATGTCAAACTTTTCATATAAGTTTATATATCAGTAATTAAGGTTTCTACACTTTTACATTTTCATAAATCACGTTTTAAGGTAATAAGGGCATAACGGTCAACATATGAGCAATTAACGGAAACATGCATATTAATTGGATAACTAATGAACCAAGGTGTATAATCACAGAGGGTTGTACTAACATGTAACCTAGTCCAATTAAAGCTCTGAGGAATTTCTAAAATATGCCTTAACGGGTCAGAACTGAAAGTCAAAGTGAAAGTCAAACTATGTGACTTTCGGTTCCGAACCGGGTATTTACAGGAATTTGTCGGGTTGAACATGTTTAGACATGTTCTTATACTTATTACCAAGTTATAACAATGATCAAAGAGGTTGTATATGATCTACATTGCTAATCATGCATAAATCGCATTTTAAACTTTCTGTTGACTTTTTAAGTACACGTTTGACCCGACTTTTGACCTGGTTAGAGTGGCAATCAGGGGGAACCCTTTTGAGGGTTTATTACCCACATAAATACCAACTTATACCTAATTTTAATTCGAGATATGACTGAGCCATTGTTGACTAATCTCGAAGTCAAACCGTAATTACGACGGTTTGACTTTTAGCTAAATAACTAAGCTAAACTCAATTTAGAAATGATTAGAACACTTACTGAAGTCCTAAGATTGATTAGGGAACACTTGAGAGGAAGTTGAGCTCCAGAAGTGATCCAAAAATGCAGGAGAAGTGAGTGAGAAGAATGGTTGCACAAAGAGGCTTTATATAGTGAACTAAGGCACCATAAAGTGTTGACAACTTAGTCTACCACTATCCATAACATTCCCACAGGTGTCCTACCTGTTTAGGGGTCGTTTAGGGGCCAAGGGAGATGAGTAAAGTCGTATAAAAGGGCTGCACACGCGCATAACAGCAACCAGAAGCAAAACAGTCGCTGGGCACACCCCTTACGGACCGTAAGGGGTAGGCTTACGGTCCGTAAGCCTTGGACCAGAACCAAAAATCGTTTGTTCTTTCAGATTTCGAAAGGGCAACCTCATTTTCCGACTTTGGGACATCAATTATCAGTTAGGGACCTCCCAAAATGCCTTTGTACAGTCACATACCCTACCATTTTGAATTGTTTCATTTTAATTCTTTTTAAAGTATTGAAAACTAAGGGTTACCGTAGAAATTTCTTCGTAGGAGTCCACCAATTAAATTATGAATCATTCATTGCTATAATTCACTGAACTTGAACATATACTAGATGTTTTTAATATGATTTGAGTCTTGGGATTTATAACGAGTTCGTTCAGAGGTGCAGAAGTTAACATGACGACACTTTTAAATCCTGTCAAACATTTTTAACAAATACGAGTTTATAACGCTTTTTGTCTTACACGACACGTGTCGTTATTTTATTTAACACGAATTTTCGAGGTGTTACAGTTCACGATCTGATCCGATCCGATCCGATCGAGGGTCTGCTCATGCTCGGATTGAATTACAACCGATCCGATCCGAGCGGATCAAATTTGTAAAACCGATCGCAAAAGTGATGCTCATGCTCGGATTGAATTTGAATCGACCGGCTCGGTTTCGCTTGGTTTTTATCAAATCCTAAAAAAAAGCGAGCATATCGTTTTCGCTCGATTGAATAATAAGGCTTCGTTCAACAAAAACAAATTCTAACTTCGTTCAACAAAAACAGAGCGACTCACTTGTTGCAGATTGAATACCGGAGATTGAAGACCGTCCGACGAACTGTTGTAGATTGAAGACAGGAGATTGAAGACCGTCCGACGAACAATTGCAGATTGAAGACCGGAGATTGAAGACCGCTCAGTTTGTGTCGGAGACTAGAGAGCGAAACACAGGAGCGGCGACTGAATAGTGAGTGAATACTGAATACTCTTTTGAATAGGATTTAGGGTTAGATACTTAGATTTACGTATTAAATATTAAGTTGGGTTGAATGTGATTTGGGCTTTTAATTTTTTTTGGGCTATTATATTTTTTGAGTTTTTAATCTATAAATCTATAATATAAATATATATATTAATTATTAATAAAAATAATTCGAGCGAAACCGAGTGATCGACGAGCGAGCGGAGCTATGCTCATGCTCGGATTGAATTTGAATCGAACCGATCCGATCGGCTCATTTACAAACTGAGCGGGAATCGAGCGAGCAATTTTCGAGCGATCGTCTAGCAATTTGGACAGCCCTACCAATGGATGATGTAAACTTTCCACCATTGCGGGCTAAAAACTTAAAATCAAAAGTTAGTAAAGTGGAAATCTCGAATCAATTCTATTCTGAAAAGAAAGAATTTGATGTCTAAAAATCTTTTAATGGTAAAGTGAAGCATATTTTTGGGAAAATGGTTGATGGGAAAGTAAAAGGGGTAAAAGATTTTTATGAAGAAAAAAGAAATGTTGAAACCCCGAGTGAAACTGAAAAGGTCACACCCAAGGATAGTCAGTCTTGGGTGTCTGTATTTCATATGTAAAAATCCTGACTTGCCGAAACTCCCAGGTTGGTAAGTGTGGAGTAGGAATCGGCATCTTTCTTGAGAAAGTCATCTCTGTGATATTTCGATCTTCAAGTGGTAGTATTCTTGAAAATTGTCATATTTCAATTAGCAAAGGGTATGGTTGGTAAGTGAACCTTCAAGTGGTTGGAGAAGGGTTTTCATCTACAAGTGGTTAATCAAGGTCATTAAGTTGAACTTGATTTATCTTTCATACAAAATGGCTGAAAGAACAACGTGATGAGTTTATCCCCGTTTTTACAAGTGAAATCAATAATACTAATTATCCGGAAAAACCATTTGATTAAAACAAACTTAAGTGTTTTGAAATTATAATGGGAAAATAGTTTGTTGTCAGGGGGAGTTCTGATTCTTTATGCCAAGTGGATGGTGATTTGAAGCAATTCACAACAGTTGACACTTTATTTGTATAGTTTGTTTTCAAATTTTTCTTTAAAATGGTTTTAAATTTTAGGGGGAGTAAGAAATTTCAGAAAATCCAAAAACATTAGAAAATTTAACAAAGCCAAAAACATGATAAAATAAAAAATGAGTTTTGTTGAGAAAAGAGGAAATGATAGTACATCAGTGGACTATCACATCATGCTAAAGAATTGGAAAGATAAAATGTGATAAACGGTCTAACTGATGATGTGCCAGTAGGTTTTTATAGGCTTAGTAGATTGTTGTCGAGATATAAACCTAAATATCAAACTTACTTATTTCGTGGGGAACATCTCTCGGATATATAGGTAACCCCTGAAATCTTGTTTGAAGGGCTTTCTATTTCTGACATACTCGGTCTTTGTGCGTGGTGATATCTGGGGTATTATACCTGGACTTTTGATTTTGCGGGAGCAATAGCCTAGTCCTCGTATAATACTTTGCATTTCTTTATTCTTAAAGCTCGTCCTCAGCATAAAAAATGATGAAACATTGAAAAATGCTAATCATGTGCTGTTGAAGAAAAGTGAACCATCATCTCTCTGATTTTGCGGAAGCAATAGCCCGAGCTCTAATGGTCTCGCATTTAACCCATTTACAGATATCATTAGTGTACATTCACCTGTAAGACTGAATATATGAGTATGGATACGGGAGTATATTCTGAGGTGGGACACGCGTATAAGTTTAAGTCTCTAAAACATTAATCTCATATCTCGAAACAGTTGAACTTTGTGTGAAAATTTAAGTGGATCAGTATACTGACAATCTAAGTGAATCGTTTAGAACTTAAAGTGTTTAAAGCTCAACGGTGCTAGTGGTTTGTCAAAAACTGATATGATCCTCTTACACAAACTCACAAAAAGATAGTTTGTAAATATTTCTTTACTGAAATTCTTTAATTTCAAAATCCAAAAAGATTTTCAGTGTGTTTGAGCATAAATTTTGAAAATTCAAAAAGATTTTCGAAAACTGATGTTGGAGAGCTGATTTTCAAAATTTCGAGTGCTAAACATGATGATTAGGTTTGGGAAAGTGTGTTTGAAAAGATTTCTTACAAGTGGTCATTCGAGTTTATAAATGTTAAATCATTTTAAATGATATATTTTAGTGATGGTTTGTAATTGTTTCTACATGTGATAAGCAGAGATTAAATTTGTTAAATTTTAAATTTGTGAAATTTATTTTGAGGTAGAGAATGTGCAGGTTAGCCAGGTTCCGATACTTCGCGATTCTAGTTCATTGAAAGGGGGAGTTTGAAGAACTTAAGGAATCAAGAGATCTGATCAAGAGAATTAGAGATAGGATAAAGTCAGGTTGCGATTCTAAGAGAGAGAGAAGAAGAGTTAGAGATTGAGAATGTATACCACTGTCAGATACTTTGGAAAGCATGTGAAGACTGATAAAGACTGAAGACGTTGAAGACATGTACTGAAGACTCGTCGACATCCAAGGGGGAGTCTGTTGGTGCATATGTCTGTCGACTTCATCTTGTATCAAGTCTTGTATTAGATTAAGATAGATCAGGGCACAAAAAACGAAAAACATGTTGAATAGGCCATTTCGTACGAAATGAAGCAAAAACCATTTCGCACGAAATGAAGAGTTCATTTCGTACGAAATGAGTTTTAGTCATTTCGCACGAAATGACATTTCGTATGAGTTGTTTTCGTACGAAATAGCTATGCCTATAAATACTAGGTCGTGTCATTTCGTTTGTAACTTTTCGATTCCAGAGCCGAAGTGCTGCTGAAGTGTCTACTTGCTGTAAAACGTTGTTATATCAATCAAAAAGACAATTAGAGTGTAAATCAAGTTGTTTCAAAGTCGATACGTTAGTTTCCGCCTCTCATATTGATCGGAACTCTTCTGAACGACTCGTTTTGGTCGTGAAAACGATCCTACAATTAAATTAAAGGTTAGACATGCAACCTTTGGGATTTTCATGATTTAATAGTATTGTATTCTTGGTTTTATGTCAATTATGCAATTCATGAATTGATATTTTAATGATACTACCACAATACTTTAAAAGTTAAACCAGATGAAACAAACCATGCAAACTGCAGGCCAACAACGATTACACCTTAACTTTAGGTTTCATTTATGATATCGATTTCCAGTTAATTTTATTCAGTCCTAAATGATATGCTATATTTGTTCTTTCATCCACAACCATTGTTACGCATTTCAAGTTAATTTATCATAACTCACGTGTTTCGTTTTGTAAGATTGACATCTTGGGTTTTGTAACTAACAAACTTCATGCTTAAAAGTCAACATTTATAATACATATCATAACTGAATATGATATCAGTCGGGATACCCGCCGCAATGCGCGGGATTTCCCACTAGTTATAACTAGTACATTATTAAGAGAACTGAGTTTTCTACCCTTTTCGTAATTTTGCCATAGGTACAAATCTTGAAGCACCATGTACAAATGAAGCAAACCGTTTTAGAGGGGGGAAACTTGGACATTGTCCAAAGTTTTAAGACACTTTAAGGGCAATCTAGACATTTCATCCATGGAATCCATGCCCACTTATGTCTTCCATTAATTGAATTAAATTAAGGAATTAAATAAAAGTTTTATAATAATTAAAAGAATTAATTGATTAAATTAAAGGTTAGACATGCAACCTTTGGGATTTTCATGATTTAATAGTATGTATAAATATAATAAATAGATTTATATGGACTAGAGTGGGGATCCTGCGGAAAGTGTGTTTTTCCTAGAAAGTTTAGGAAGCGATCTGGGCCATCCGATGGGTGTGTTTAATGGTTGAGATCATCTTAGTGGAATTTTGGTAATATGTGTGTGATAATAATTAATTGATTTAATAGATTGGGGGTATTTTGGTCATTCAACGTGTTTTAAATCAATTAACAAACCATCAAACATTAACCCACATCCTACATTCACGTGATTTTCTCTCTCTCTCTCTCTCTTTCTCTAAAACACCCACTTCCAAAAACCCTAATCCATACCAAAATTCGCTAGTTTCATGGATGAAGATAACAAATTCGAATAAAAATACAAGCATTAGTTGCTATTTAACTTGTTGATTGTGTTCTAGAACTCGAATTTTTATCATCTGCGTGTTCTTTTTCTGGTAATTTTGATTGTAGGCAAGAGATTCAAGAAGATTGAAACAACGAAGAAGATTGATATTCCGATGTGTTTCAAAAAACGTTCCAATAAGTCGTCGTCGTCGACCAAAGGTGCGTTTTTATGTATTTTTCAAAACTAGGGTTTCAAAATTGTGCTTATTGTAATCGATCATAGCTGGCTGTTGATACCAGTGTGTTATATGGAAATATGAATTGTTGTTTGACAATAGATTTTATATGGGTGTGTTTTACAATCATAATGACTTGTAGCTGTGTTTAAGGTAAATGTGTTTTACGTTGTGTTTATGTTGGTGTGTTTTACAATCATACTGGAGTTGGGTACATCTGAAGCCTAAAGTGTTTATGTGGGTGTGTTTTACAAATCATATGCCCTCTCATTATGGTGTTAATAACCCCAACCTATACAACCACATGAGTCCCAATATCAAGTTATGTCCGCTCTCTCAAACCTTCACCTATACATGTTAACTAACCCACGCGCTACTACTGTGGCCCTTATCCGATTCATCCGTCATCAGCTCGGTAGAAAACTGAAGTAAGTTTCTTATTCTTAAGAACTCATGTTGCTTCGATCCTAAATAAACACTAAAACAAACCACTTTTTATGCATCAGATTCTCTGGTCGATCACCAGTAAATAATGGAGATAATGAACGCTGCAATGCATACAAAAGAAAGTTCATCAATTTGGGGTTGGTCACTAAGATGTATAATTATTTGGAAGTACTAACTTTTATTCCACATCTATTAATTATATATTTGTTTTCTGATGCTATCAACATTCACTAGATATTTTACTACAGATTTTTGGCTTATTTCTCTACCCTCTTTTTTTAGGGGCAGAACCGGAAATAAAAGTCGTTCCACCCAACAGTGATTTAAATGTTGTTCATGGTACCGGTTTTGGTACCTCCATATGTTTCGTCATTAGATGACATTGAATTAATAGTAAGAAACAAATGTAACGCCTTAGTTTTTGTATTAATCTAGTTATGTTTTTTCTTTGTTTGTTTGAGATATACATATAATTTGTGATGACAGACATTAGAGCCTTATCATTTGTTGGTTTAAACAATACAGGTATTATAAAAAGGCGGGATTAATGTGTTTTTTGGCGAATAAAAATGTATTATTAAAAGGTAAGATATATAGTTAGACTATTATTTTTACGATAACATGTATTATTATTTGGACTATATGAGAACAATTTGTAAATTGTTTCACTTTTTAATTATGTTTGCATTACATTCTCAACATTTTGAGATTGAATTTGTTTTGTTGGATTTAGAATGCCAGTTAATCTGTTTCTCTAATTTTCATTCTAAAAATTAAGACAATAGTTTCACAGAGGGCTTGAAAAAGTGGGCAAGCACTCACCTTGGACACATGGCTGGTGAGTATTTAGAAACTAAACATGTTTTGATTTATCATCAAACAATTAATAAATAGAAATCTGAAACTATACATGCTAGCTAAACTTTTCATTCATTAATTCTTACAAGGTAGCAAATTTTTGCTAAACCCCAAAACCTAAAATAAACTAGACTTTAAAAATGAACTTTTAGAGATTATAATAATTTGTTGTCATTATTTGTAAATAATTATGAAATTTAACGTTATGAAAAATAATTATTACAACTATCATTAATATGGAAGTAAATTTTAGAAACCCGTTCTTCAAGTTTTGTAAATTTTTGCCACCATCAGACCTAGAGTTAAACCAAAATCAAGTATTTTTTTGGTAACGTACATTATAGCGATTGACGTTACGGTTGCGGTATTGTGTGCACGAACCCAGCTACTTATGAGAGAACATTGTTGCCAGTATTTTGTGCTAATAGAAATGGTATCAGTGTTCACCTTTATGATTTTCGGCAGGTCAAAGCAGATAACGACCAAACTCTTGCCACATTGCGTGTGAAAGAAAACGACAACACTCTGGCCGTGAGCGCGGGGAGAAACTAATACCATTAATATATAAAATTACTTTTAGTCAGTGAATTCATTTAGTAGAGATTAGAATATTATGATAAAAATGGATGTGTAAATTTTAAGTTCTTTTATCTTCTTTGGAAGCCATTGTTGAGGCACACAATTGAAATTATGTGAAACTTACATAAATTCATGTATGGTGGCTCGTAATAGACGTTATAATTGAATATGATATTAGTCCGGACACCCGCCGCAACGCACGGGCATTCCCACTAGTACCTTACTAAGAGAACTGAGTTTTCTATCCTTTTCGTATTTTTGCCATATGTACAAATCTTGAAGCACCATGTACAAATGAAGCAAACCATTTTAGAGGGGGGAACTTGGACATTCTCCAAAGTTTTAAGACACTTTGAGGGCAATCTAGACATTTCATCCATGGAATCCATGCCCACTTATGACTTCCACTAATTGAATTAAATTAAGGAATTAAATACAAGTTTTATAATAATTAAAGGAATTAATTGATTAAATTAAAGGTTAGACATGCAACATTTGGAATTTTCATGATTTAATAGTATGTATAAATACAATAAATAGATTTATATGGACCATAAATAGGTTTTCTACCCTTATGGTAATTTTACATTGTGTACATATTTTGAAGCAACATGTACAAGAGTGCCAAGCTATTTTAGAGGGGGTAAACTTGCACATTGTCAAAAAATTTAAGACATTTTAGGGATTTTGGCACCTTTTTAAATAAAAATAGTTCAAAGAGTTATGGGTACTAATAAGTAATGATCATCAAGGCCATCATTTATTGAATTGATGAGGAAACTAACTATTAGTATTTGAAAGGTTTAGCCTTGCAATAATGTCACACCCCCAAAATACCACATGCGAAAACCCCCGTTAGGCGTGTGACGTACCAGGATCTAGCACATTGAACTCATAACAAGATTTGAAATAAAAGCTTTCATTAAAGTAACGTGTTACAAAAACATTAAATGTAATTCATCGTGTTCAGCGGAAGCATAATACATGTTTAACTAAAACCCAAGTGTATGAAATCCTCTAGTCTCGTTTCAAGTTTCCATGTTTCCTCGACCCATGACCACTCCAGCATCCCAGACAGCAAGTTCCACATCCACACGTATCAATAACCTGCGAGCATGCACACACGTGTATCTGACAACGCTGGTGAGTTCATAGTTTTACGAAAACGTTAGTTACCAAGTGTTTAGTTCCGTTCATTGTTTACAATGTTGATAATACCCCGAATACAAGACGGCTCCAGATTTATTTTACCCGTTCTCCAATGCTCCTATCAAAGCATTGGGCATGACTGAGTCATTAGTTCACACCCGTCCTCTCAGGTACGGGGTGAGGGTGCCAAACCTAGATAGCGCTACCAGCTAATACTCCATTACCTCTCAGGTAACAAACAAGATGGGACTTAAGGGTGATAGGAAGAGTGTATTATCCAACATTCCCGATTTTACCCACAAGACGTATTCCTCTCAGGAATTACCCAATTGATTTACCCAAAAACCTATCCCTCTCAGGGATACCCAATGACTGTCCCAACCACCGGGACGCATGCTCAAAAGAAATGAACTCGCCTTTGATTTGCTCGGTATGTTAAACTACCCGTTCCAAGTTAATCAACCAATCCCTACCGTAGTTACCAAGGACAGTCAGTTCGTTTGCACATAAATCACGTATCCCACATTCATGTTGTGTACGAGGAGTACTCATTTAGTACATGTCACAATAGTTAACATAACGTCCCAGTTTTATCAAGTAATCACATAGCATGCATTCAGTTCTCATATACGTTCGTGTTTACAGCTTTACACTCATTCTAGCAAATATGGTTAAGCATACATATTTCAGTTGGTCAATTCGAGCCTATGACGTTTACACATTCTCAATCAGGTCGTGTACGATTCATTCATTCATGCATGCGTTCCACTACTAAATCAAATAATCATGTAGCAAGTTCAACATTGCTTTGCAAGACAAATGATATATTGGTCCAACAAGACATAAGACCCGAACCGATGTGTGTGTGTGCAATCCAAAGTGGAAATCCGGCCCAAGAGTGGTCTACCAGTTCCATAGTTATAACATCTTTCCATGTTTTCAGCCATTCATCAATAGGTATTATTATGTTAATTACTATTTTGCCTAAATCAATTAATGCAATTATTCCCATGCTACCCATCATCATGCAATATCGAAGCCCTTGATGGAACATCAAGGCCACCTCAGAATCATGCTCACACGGGTCTGTATAACGAACCTATGTTTGTAAGCATCACACTTTTCAGGCCGGAAACCCTCTTGGCGAAGAACCCATTCTTCGTCAAGAGGAGATGATGACGAAGGATCAGTTTCGTCTAAAAAGATGGTAGCGACAAACCTTGATTATTCGTCAAGGTCCAGCCGATGAAGAATCAAGTTCTTCGTCGAGTGGGATTATTCGTCGGGGATCTTTCTTCGTCGTTCATCAACAAGTCGTCATGATATTTGGTAAACCCTAATTATCCAGTTTATGCATACTATACCTTAAGCACATCATTATTAAATATTCAGATTCTCCTAACCATTCATGATCATCAGCCTATGCTATCGATCATTTCCTTTTGGTGAGATTCTATCATTACTAACAAGATGTATATCAATCAAACCACTTAACAACAATGAGGGTATGCATCGAACCAGGGAAATCACACTTTTATTACATATACACATCGATTTTACTCAGCACATACATACATGAGTGGAATAGGGATAAGGATACTAACCAGACGCACGACACGGAAAGATGGAGATAGATAACATGAGGGGGAGGGGTTGTGACTGAGCTGGGATCCCTTGCCTGCTGTCGTCCCAAAAGAAAGTAGGGTTTGATGTGTTTTTTTTGTGTTACTAAAATGGTGAAAATCGTATACATAAATGTATACGTCGATGACTTCAATCACAAGGGTTGGGCTCAGTTTGGGCTTAGGGAAACTGGGCCAAGAATGTAGAACAGGATTGAGTGTGCGTTCAAACGGTGTGTGCGAATCCGAGCACTTAGTGTGCGGCTGACTAAATGCATATAATCTAAACATTTGTCATTAACATGTAACAAAGGCACAACCATTTAATCATAGTAATTCAATGTAATTAAAGAACGTAGTCGATCATGAATAGTAGCGATATGAGTTACGCGTCACGAGGTCAGACGATGCTAACCTTGGGAGTACGGGTTGTCACATTATCCCTAACTTGAAAGAAATTTCGTCCTGAAATTCGATAAGTAATCCAAAGTAGCAAGGTGTTAGATCAGGATGACTGTGGGTTTTTCCGCGGTTGCCACATCATCCCCAACTTGAAAGGGAATTTCGTCCCGGAATTCGCCGATGATAACAGAAGTTGACTCAACCGATTGAATGACTGAGGATACTAGAGCTTCCTCTGATCATTGCATTCCCACGTGAACTCTGGTCCACGTCTTGAGTTCCAACGAACTCCCACGATTGGAATTTGACTAAGTTACCGAATCTTGACTTCCTGGTCCATGTTTCCGATAAATTCCCCGACAAATGCAACTTGTCGTTAACCTTAGGCTCCATCGAAGGTATCACAAGTGTTTTATCCGACGACATGGCTTGGGATTCGAGACTTAATGACATCGTGTACGCTACCCCATTTCGTCAGGTAGCTCGTGGGTGTAGGCCAGGTCATTTATGCTTTCCAGAATCTGAATGGCCTAATGTATCGTAAACCCATCTTGCTATGCTTTCCAGGGCGCACCGCACCCTCCCAGGGTGAGACTTTCAATCATGACACGTTCGCCTGCAGCGAACCCCCAGTGTTTCCTAAGCTTATCCGCTTTCCTAATGTCGCGCATTGCCGCCAAACGATTTCCGATCTAAACAATCTTCCCAAGAGTTCTGAGTACAAGTCCTGGTCCTATGATTAGGTTGTCATCTACACTAGTCTAACAAGGAGATTAGCATTATCGTCCATGCAATGCCCCAAACAGAGCTGTTTGACTACCGAAATGGTATCTGTTGCAGTAGGACTAATCCAAAGGTAAGTGTCCTTCGAATATTTACTAAGGTCATTCACACGCATACTCTCAGCATGTCTTCGAATGTCAGGATGGTTCGTTTACTCAGACCGTTTGTCCTACGGTGACAAGTAATGCTCATGTCTAGACGTGAGCCAAGGGTGTTGTGTATTTCCTGTCATAAATTAGGTATAGTTCAAAATCAGAGGTAACAGGAGTTGGCACCTCGTGCCTAAAACCGCCCTTCACAGGTAGTTACTCAAAGAATGCGAAGACTTGTCAATTTTCCTGGATTGCAAGAAAGTGTACTGGTTACATGAGACAATCAACGATCACCCATGTGATATTGTTTCCATTCTGAGTTTTAGGTAGACTAGTGACAAAACCCATGGCAGTCTGTTCTCATTTCCAAGTGGGTGTTTCTGGTTACTGACACAAACCAGAAGGTTTCTGATATTCCACTTTGACTTTCGCACAAGTCAAACATCATTCACATACTCCGCTATATGGACCTTCATGCCCGGTTGCCAGTACCAGATGTTTAGATCCTAACATCTCCTATAAAAATCCAGACGACTAGAATAACGAGGCTGGTGTGCTTTGCTCAGTATAAGTTCCGTACGGTTGCTGTATAGTGGGATCCACATTCATTTCATGAAGTAGCGAATATCGTCCGCGTTACCAAAAGTTGCTCCTCCATGCCCCGCATGAACCCTACTTGGGAATTCTCTTCCTTCAGTGCTTCGATTTGGACAGGGCTAATCTGATCGTGTAGGCTAGATTCGATGGTGAGTTGCAAGCTCATACGCGTTTAGGTTCCATAGTCGTATTCGCTCGGGAGTTTCATCCAGCGATGCCATCACATAATTAGCTCTCTCAAAACAAAGGTACACGGGAGGCCCTTGTGATCGGTCTAAATGGTGCAATTGGTACCGTCCAAGTAATGCCTCCATCTTAATTCCAAGGACCATGGCTCCCACCGCAGGTTATGACTCGTGCAATTCCTCCTGTAAATCCACTACGTAAACTGTCGCTTTCTAATGTTGCATCGGTGTGTAACTGGAAACCTGATTTGAACCATCATGGTATACCACTAGGTCACCCATACCCTCGAGTAAAATGATGCTCGGCGCATTGTAGAGTTAGAATTTAAAAAGGCTGAAATAGACATCATGTTTTGTCTCCCAAGAATACATCGCACCCTACCATGCTAAAGAGATTAAAGCTGCGAAATCCTCGAAAATTCCTTGATGAATCTGTGATAGTATCTAGCGTGACCAAGAATTTACTGTATCCCCGAAGGACTCTTTGGTGCCGATCAAGTTCTAATAAAATGGACCTTAGCGAAGTCTGCCTGTATTCCCAATTCGACTACGTGACCAAGAAGGTGTACTTCTCGAATCCTGAAGTCATACTTTGGTAATCTTTGCGTGGAGTTGCTCCTCCCCTGGGAGCTCTAAGATGAAATACAAGTGCCGTTCATGGTGTTCCTTTCTCCTAGGAGTGTTTCGAAACATCAAAGATAGACACGGTTGACGAATTCGGAAAGATGAGGTTGACACATGTCACTCCTGTGATCCCTAAGGCTGCTGATGGGTTGGATAGCTCACACAATTATGAACAAAAAATCATAGTGGCCGTACGGTGTCTGTAACGTCATGTTAGGAATCATTCTCCCCTGAGTCTTCCATCAGGTGACAGTCCGATCTTATGTCGGTTTCCAAATAGAAGCTTGGTCATTTCAGTGGGTCAAGCAGGTCATCGATGTGAGATAGAAGGTGACGGTCTATGATAGCCACCTTGTGATAGTCTGTACACGTACGAAAGGACTCGTCCTTCGTTTCCACAATAGAGCGCGGTTCCCCAAAACGAGGAGCTAGATCAATAAAACTCCCATCCTGTAGTTTCCTGAAGTTGGTTAGACAGTTCTTGCAACCCTCCTGGTGCAAGACGGTAAGAATTGCGAGTAATCAGTGCTGCCTCTGGCACGAAATCAAACTGACATTCTACCTAATCAGTCGTGGAAGTAAACCTGAAAGTTCCTCGAGTAGCACACCGAGAGGAATCTCGAACAATTGGTGGATCCTCGATCCTTTTCCTTAGCCTTAACATTAGTAACGGTTGCCAACATAGCGGGGTAATCCCTCTGTAGACGCTCCCGACTTTCATTGCTGAAATGATACTAACCTTTACACCACTCTGATTCTTTAGGACAGACGACGATTTTCCACTAGGGAGAGGGATACTCAAAGTTTTCTTCTCACAAGGTATGCCTGCGCGATATCTGGATAACTAATCCACACTAACTACTACAACAAAACTATCAAGGGTAGATGTCGAACACTTGTCCCACAAGGTCGAGTTTGCATCCCATGAACATATGACGGTTCAATTGTCTTGCTATCAGCCGATTTCACAACAGGTTCGGTTTCAAGGAGCATCAGGGTTAAATAGAACAGAGACGAAGCGATTAGTTACCAAGAACATGCAGGCCACCATGCTGCTATAATCCTGGCTTTGCCCACGCCAATCCTAAATGCCCTTCCATGAGTTCCATTTCCGGTGTTTGTTGTTTTCGTTACAAAAGTTTCCAGTACTGCAGTCGTTCCCTCAGTTGTTGTCGTCTTGATTTAGAAACAGCCAATCCATGTCGTAGGTACCTTCATTTCCATACTGTAGGCTACGATTACGAGCGCCACGATGTCGCCGTGACTGTTGCCCCTAATGTCGCTGCGTGTAGCGGGGTCCTGTGACCTTTCACCAACAGGGTACATCTTTCGCATTTCGGGTCACGTATTACGACACTACTCACTGTGCGGGAAGTTACACATTCCACTCAATAGTCAATTGTCATCGTTCATGTCCCGATGGATTCGTAAGGGTTGACTCCCATAAGTCGCTAACTAGGGTTAAGGATTAGATTGAAGTCAATTCGCTGGCGTTCGTTGCCGGCAATCAGGGTTGTCCAATTACTGAGGTCGGTACAGTACTATGCTCATCCTCTTGTCCATCGATCTAGCAAGTTAATTGAGTAATACATGGTATGTTACGAGAGTGTTGCAGAAGTGATCGCACTTCGGGATCTAAGACGTCAATACATTGAGTTCCAGTAAACGAAGAGAGGTGAGAAAGGTATCGACCAATCATTCGACGCTGCGGCATCCAACTCAGGGACGCTCGTACTAGCACCTAACATTCTACACAGTTCGCTAAACGTTCAGATGAGTGTTCAGGTATCACTCGATATTCAGAGAGGAGTGGAAAGATCACGTTCTTGTTGGAGACAATCACTGCTAGGACTCCTATAGATTTGTTACGTTTCTCACTGATTAGATAACAGAACAGAACCCCTTTTTCACTCGTTAAGCCTCACTAGGACTCACATGCACCCCATATTATTATTATGTGTGCACCCACAATAATATTGTGATTTGCATCCTCATCTCAGTTCCTCCTAACTCGTGTCAAATGGTTCTTCAAACCTAGATATCAAACGAAGGTTGTCAAAGTAATGAGATCACAAAAATCCGAGGTCTATGGCATACTATCAACGCATCATAGAGTAAGCAAGCAATCCATGCCATCATGCTATAGTGACGAGTGTGTGTTCGTACGTTACGTCATAAACAAATGTGTACTAGTCATGTAATGTATGCAACAAGTGAGAAAGACGAACCTTGCAATCTAGAGCTGAGTGTCATGGACGTATTCACGTATTCAGAACTATTCGGTTATAGTCTGGTTTTATAAAAACGTTGTAGGACCGTTGTCGAGACCCTAAAAATCAGTTTAAGCAGTTCATCTTAGTTTATAGAGGCGGAATCAAAGTAAACCAAGTCACAACAGCTGGTATCCTTTTAATCTATTCTCTATTAATGATTTCCGAGACTTTACAATTGTTTCTAACAAGATTTTGGCAGAACCTCGTCTCACAAGTAATGACCACTATTCGTTTCAAATGACACGCACATCAACTATTTATAGTGTTGCATGTTCACTTGAATGTGTACATGTCTTCTCAAGCGAACAAACATGATTGCTTCAAGTGAACATGCAAGTCCCAGTTTCAAGCGAACTAGACTTTGTTGGATTCGCTTGAACTTCACTTTGTTCCTTTCAAGCGAACTACCATACTTTTACATGTATAAACCCTAATTACATCCTATCTAGACCTAAGACTCAACTAAGACGTAGTTAACAGACATTCAGTGCACCAACAGACTCCCCCTTGGATGTTGACGAAGTCTTCGGCGTCAAGTCTTTAGTCTTTGTCTCTTTCCAAATCCTGTCATTGTAAAACTCTCTTCAATCTTTATCTTCAAACTTTAATCTTCAATCTCCTCTTTGAGTTGTTGATCCAAAATCTTGACTCTCCCTTTCACAAACTCCCCATCTCGGAATGCTAGGACTTGAATTCTGGTTCAAACTTTAACGTTTTGTTGCCATGGAGATTCCTGTACAATCTCTACCCAAAAATAAGATATATGATAATAACAGTTTCAAATCAAAACTTACCATTTAATCTTCAGTGTTAGAAATCCACTTAAGTATTCAGGTCCAAGTTAATGACCCTGATTACTCAATTAATCTACCAAGTTCAACTTAATAACCTTGGTTGATCAGAGATAATTCACACTGACATTTAATTCAATTTTAATTTCTGAAAATTACAAGTTTCAAATTAATGAACTTGCTTTAACTGTTCAACTTCTCAAACTTATCAAGATTAGCTCACGACTCATCCTCCAGTCCAGAAATCTCCTGCATCTGCTTTCAATCTTTCGAATCCGAAGATCAACTCTCCACTTTGGTTTGTCAAAAATAAAGCAGAAATGAAAAATCTTTTTGGATTTTTAATAAAGCTTCTAAACTAGGAATGAAATACAGAACTAAAATGCAATAAAAGTAAACTATTTACAAACATATTTTTGGTGAGTGTGTTAGGGAATCATATTAGCTATCCGACAAATCACAAGTACCATTAAGCTTCAATTACATACTCAGAATTAAACAATTCGCTTAGATTGTCGATATACTGGTCCACTTAAATTTTTACACAATTTTCAATCTGTCCAGGATACAGATTTAGTGTTTTAGAGACTTAAACTTATACGTGTGTCCCACCTCTTGAATATACTCCCGTATCCAGATCCCAATATTCAGTCTTACAGGTAAATATAACACAAATGATATCTGTAAGGGGTTAATAAATTATGAAGAATCATGAGAGCTCAGGTCAGAACTACCGTTCAGCAGAGAGATCATGACTCAACTTGGGTGTGTTCCCTTTAGAGGATCTTTTTTACAACAGCATTGCTAAGCAATTTTATTGTCTTATCATATATGCTGAGGGTGATGCTATGTTTCAAGCATTGCGGAAAGTATTATTCAAGGACTAGGTCAGAACTTCCATTCAGCAGAAGTCCTGGAATAATACCCCAGATATCACTGAGTATAAAAACCTAGTATATCAGAAAAAGGAATCTTTCAAACGAAATTTCAGGGGTTACCTATATATCCAAGAAGTGTTCCCCACGAAATAAGCAAGTAAGATTTTAAGTTTATATCCCGAACAAACCTACTAAATGTGTAAAAACCTATCGGCATATCATCAGCGAGACTGTTTAATGCATTTAAACATTCTATTTCTGTAGCATACCATGACTGTCAAGCCGATGTACTATCATTTTCCCTTTTTACACAAGCTCTTTTCCTGGTTTTCTATTGTTTTTGGATTTTATAAAAATATCTCATGTTTTTGTATTTTTATCATTTTTTATTGTTTTTGTATTTTCTGAAAAATTACCCTATACTCCCCCTAAATACCAAAATAGGTAAAAAATCGACAAACCATTGCAGATTGCTTCTCAACATCATCTACAATGTCTCCTTCATCAATGCCAATAATCTCCTCCAACACCGATAAAAGCTTCATACCATTCAATTTTAGCAAATATTGAAAACGTGCTTTATCAAATGCTTTGGTATGTAAATCAGCTTTCTGATCATCAGTGTGAATTTTCTCAATTCGTATCAACTTCTTCTCGAAACAATCACGAATGAAGTGATGACGAATCTCTATATGTTTCGTTTTAGCGTGATGAACTGGATTTTTAGTAATGTTAATCGCTGCCTCATTATCAACAAAGATAGGGGTGTTTAGAAATTGCAAACCGTAGTCGCGCATCTATTGCTGGATCCACAAGATCTATGAGCAGCAACTGCTAGCAGATACATACTCCGCTTCACATGTGGATAAAGCCACAGAGGTTTGCTTTTTGCATTGCCAAGTGACCAATCGTGGTCCGAAAAACTGGCACCCTGCTGTTGTTGATTTAGCATTAACTTTGCAGCATCCGAAATCTGAATCGGAATACCCTTCGAGCATGAAATTGCCTTCTCTTGGATACCACAACCCCAACGATGGAGTTCCTTTCAGGTAGCGCAATATCCTTTTCACAATCACCACATGCGAAGCTCTCGGGTTAGATTGAAATCTTGCTGCGAGGCAGGTTGGGTACATGATATCGGGTCTTGAAGCTGTCAAATACATCAGCGATCCGATCATGGAACGATACATCGTTTCATCTACCTTCTCTCCGGTGAGATCAGGGTTTATCCCATGATTCGTTGCTAATGGGGTGGAAGCTGGAGTAGAACCTGACATCCCGAATTTCTCCAAGATATCATGAACGTACTTCGTTTGATGTATGAAAATTCCTTTGGGTAGTTGATCAACCTGCAATCCCAAAAATAATTTCATCTCACCCATCGATGATATTTCGAATTTCTGCTTCATAACTCGTTCAAAATCTTTGCATAGATCCTCATTTGTTGACCCCAATATGATGTCGTCCACATAAATTTGAACTATCAGAAGATGACCGTCGACCTCTTTGGTGAAGAGAGTGGCATCCACTTTTCCACGAATGAAACTTTTGGCTAGTAGGTGTTGAGACAATGTCTCGTACCAAGCTCTCGGGGCCTGGTGTAAACCATACAGTGCTTTATCTAGCAAGTAGACATTGTCTTTGTGGATTGGATCGGTGAAGCCCGGTGGCTGACCGACATATACCTCCTCTTTAACCTTCCCATAGAGAAAAGCCGATTTTACATCTAGCTGATAAACTTTGAAGTTTTTCCATGATGCAAATGCTAGAAAGATTCTGATAGCTTCTAGTCGAGCTACAGGAGCATACACTTCGGTAAAATCTATCCCCTCCTGTTGACTGAAACCCTGGACTACGAGTCGAGCTTTGTTGCGAACCACAACTCCTCTATCGTCTCTCTTACACTTAAACACCCACTTGGTGTTTATCTTCCTCTGACCATCTGGCAAATCCACTAACTTCCACACTCCCAATTTTTCGAATTGGCTCAGTTCCTCCTGCATTGCATTGACCCAAGAATCTTCGGTAAGCGCCTCGTTGTAAGTTCTTGGTTCAACCTGCGAGATAAAACAACTCAATGAGAATTCAGTTTGTAAAGGAGCAACTGTTGTATAAAAACATGTAAGCCCTTTATCAATCTGTCTTCGAGTACGGACGCCTGTCTGCAATTCTCCAATGATCAATTCCTCTAGATGATATGAAAGAGTTCGTGGCATTACTTCGCCTGGAACATCTACATCACCTTCCAGATTAATAACATTCTGATTTGCATCTTGTTCACTGACTGGGTTTGTTTGACTAGAGATCTGAATTTGCTCCCCCTCAGAATCTGAATCACTACGATCAAATACTGGCATGTTCTCAGATTCTTGATTATCATTCTGTGCTGACTGATTATCTTGAGCAACTTCATTTTGTTGGACATCATCATGTTCACCAGCATTGCTTGGACCTGCTTCATCATCATTTGAAGTCCGTTGTGGTCTTCTTGAATACTCAGCTGGGAACCTTTCCTGCGATTCTTCATACTCTCTTAGAATATCCAACTCATCAAAGAAATCTTCTTCTTCATCATGTTCTTCTTTCATGTCAAACGAATCCCACAATTTATCATAATTAAAACGCCATGAATCACCGGGATTTTGAGGCGGCATAGAATACCCCTGACACTCAACATGTTGTGCTTCGATAATCTGCTTCATGCTTGGAACAAAGACACGTCTTTGTGGACTTGAGTAACCCACAAATATTCCTTCGATACTCTTTGGACCAAACTTACCAAAAGGTTCTAGAACTGTACAAGGAGACCCAAACGGTTCTAAAAACTTCAGGTTCGGTTTGCGGTTATTGATCAATTCAAAGCATGTCTTGTTGAATTTCTTTACAGTGAGAACCCGGTTGAGTGTATAGCATGCGGCGGAAACTGCTTCTGCCCAAAAATTTATCGGTAGCTTTGAATCAGCAAGCATTGTTCTAGCCGTTTCGATTAGCGTCCTGTTTTTGCGTTCTGCTACTCCATTCTGCTGCGGAGTGTACGGAGCACTAAACTCATGCAATATACCTCTTTCATCACAATATTCTTCCATCTTGTTGTTCTTGAATTCAGTACCATTATCACTTCTGATTCTTCTGATACTCCTTTGGTACAGATTTTCAATCTTTCTGAACAACGCCATCAAACTGTCAAACGTTTCATCTTTCGACTTCAAGAATGATACCCACGAAAATCTGGAATAATCATCAGTAACCACAAGACAGTAGAGATCCCCTGTAATACTTTTGACGTTTACTGGACCAAACAGATCCATATGTAGTCTCTCTAACGGTCTGGAAACTGAATTGACTTACTTTTTAGGGTGTGACTTTTTTTGCTGCTTGCCTTTAATGCAACTAATGCACTCCCCTTCCAGATGAAAACCTTTGATATTAACTCCAAGAACCAAATCATTGTGCACCAAGTGATTCATTTTTCTAAGATGTATATACCCCATCTTCCGGTGCCACAACTTCGATTCTTTCTCCGTTGCTCTAGACACAAAACAATGAGCCTGACCCGTGGTTGTAGTAGCTACACTCATGTCCAACACCTATAGATCATTGACTCTTGGTGCCCGCATGATAATCCATTCTTCAGGGATAACAAATCCTGGCTTCAAGATCAAACATTCTTTGTCTGTGAAGTGAGTGGTATATATCCTGTCACAAATCTGCGAAATGCTTAGCAGATTATTCTCCAGCTCAGTAATGAAGTTAACTCTTTCAAACGTAACAATCCCATTGGATAAGGTTCCTTCACCAACAATTCTACCACCTTGATTTCCTGCAAATCCCACGTATCCTCCATTGAAATTTCTAACATCATACAACAATGCAGTCTTCCCTGTCATATGTCGAGATGCTCCACTATCCATAATCCATCGTGAAATAGCTCTCGGAAGTTCCTGCACATATCACAAACAATTCAATAAAGATGCCGATTCATGCTTCACGATTACCAACTAGGAAGCTCCGGCAAGTCCAAAATCTTTAGTGAGACTTTGATGCTACCCAAGCCTCTTTCGACTCAGGTAACTGGACTTTAATGTGAGTTTCAGCAGTGTAAAGTGGCGGAAAATTTTTATCATTCATTTTCAAACTTTCATCTGATCCAACCTCAACCTTTTTGTATAAGAAAAACTCATCTATCTTAAGTTGACCGGTTGGTTGATTTTTCTTTTGAACATTCTTCTTCTCTGGTGGAGTAGAAGATTGTTTTTCCAACTTTTCATAGTAATCCAAAGGAACATCCATCTTTACCGGTGTGGTAGAAGACGATTGTTTTTCCGACACTGAAACCTTTGGTTTATCAACAACTTTTGGCTTCCATGTTTGTTGAGATGATGCAACCCGTTTGTAAAATTTGTCATTTTTAGTTACCACGTTATTAACAGGTTCAATTTTGATTTTTGATTTCTCATTTTTCAAAATTTTCTCAACAACCATTGGAGCTTTATCTTTTGCTTCAACCTTCTTCTGTCGATTTTCAACAACTTCAGTCTTAGGCTTGGAGTTGGTGCAATTTCTTGCAATGTGACCAACTTTGTTGCATCTAAAACATGTACGAGTATCAACTACCCGACTTGTGCCTTCAGACTGAGGTTTTGAGGTCCTCTTTGCAAAAAATTCTTCATTTGATTTTGAAAAAATTTCATTTTCCTCATCAGAAAGTGAACTTGAACTGTTCACAAACACTTTCTTCTCAGCAAACCTTTTGTTTTGAACATTTCTCCTTTGATAGTTCTTACCACCCTGATATCCACCCGACCAATTATTTCGATTGTTGTTATAAAAACATGGTGGAACTACAGGTTTCTTGTAGTAAGCTTTATCTTTCTCAAAATTCATTTGCCTTTTTGTTTGTAAACTTTTTACTCCAGACAAATCAATTTCAACCATTTTGAACACATTTGTCAATTTTGAAACATTTACATTCTCCAGAGGAAACTCAGAATCCGAATACAACTTATCAGATCTAACCATCTTGTACATCACAAGACCCGGTTCATCACCTAAGTTGTTTTTGGACTTTTGTTTCGGAATGTATTTGTTCAAGAAACATTCATCATCTCCAGCTGAATCACTATTCAAAACACTTTCAGCTGTGCTTTTACCAATCTCTGTCTGAACATTATCATCAGATGATGATGAAGAAAATGTAACATCAATTGAATCAGGAAGTTTCACTTCATTTTCTTCCTCAAGATTAACCAACCCAGATTGATTTTTCGAATAATTGTCTAGAACTGGTGGTGGAACTTGATGAAACCCGACCCCAGTTCCATCACAGTATACATCTTCGCCTGCTTTGTCTTTCCCGATGGGTTTGGGAATAATGTGTTGCAAAACAAAGCTTGCAGAGCTGTAACTGTTCAATTTCAAATTGATACGCTCATTCTCAATCTTGGCTTCTTCAAACTGAAGTTTCAATTTAGCAATCTCATTCAATTGTTTGTTGATTAATTCTTCTTTGATTCTCAAAACACATTGCAATTGGAAATTTTCTTTGTATGTTTTACCGTTTCTATCATCATTATCTTTAATCGTGCTTTTAAGCTTCTCAAATTTTTCAGTGATCTGACGATTTTCAAGAACTAACCTTTCATTTTCTTTCCTAACCTTTTCCTGATCAATTTTATCAGTTTCAATTTTGTTAGTTAATTTTTTTAACCGTCCAGTTGAAGCTTTCACCATTTTGTCACGATCAAGGATTTGATCCTCAACACTTCTGACTTTAGCAGTCAGATCCTCAATTTTCTTACCTTTGAGATAAGTGTTTGTACTACAAACCTTGCATTCTTTAATGCAATTTTTGCAGTCAACATCACCACTGACCTTCTTACCTGACTCAGTCGTTGACGCGTTTGAACTGACTTGGCTTTTAGACTCAGAGACGGATTTAGAATCTACCTCTAGCGTCTTAGCTGCCAGGACCTTGTCAGCCATCTTTCCCATGTTTTCAGCAATCAAATCCTGTGCCGTATCAATGATCCCAGTGTCAATCTTCTTTGACTTTTCTTTCTCTTCTTTCTCCTTCTTTTCTTTCTCTTCATCTTCTCCGCTTCCCCACCATTTCTTCTGCCAATAGTCATCTTCAATTTTATACTCTTGGATTATGGTTTCCACATCAAGAGTGTTATGATCAACAGCAATGTTTCCATAGGGGTCAAGATAACACTCCCTGTCTGGATCCCATCTCTTTGCTCTTTTTGCCTCAGAAAAAATACCAGATAATCTGATCAATTTGTTCGTGGCTAACAGCCTTCTGTGATTATACTTCTGTTCTTCAGTTCTGTTATCTTTCCAAGGAATAGGTTAAGTTTTTGCCATGAAAGCATATCCAACCTCATCCTCTTCAGGTAACAACTCACTCCAGTCGTAACCTTCATCGTCATGAATCACCGCAAGAGCTCTAGATTTTTCTTTATTATCTTCAATCTGCTTCATTCTTGGCGGATCCGATTTGTTCTTATGATATATTGCCTTCTTGTAGTAGTCTCCTCTAAATGGGTTTTCAGACTCATCAGCATACACGTTTCTGTATTCACGCTTAAAGTGACCTTTCTGTTTGCACTTGAAGCACGTCACCTTGGATTTATCAAATCCCAACTTGGTAGATGGTCCACCAATTGACTTCCTCCCGGTTATCTCCATGAAACGCTGTGCTCGACGAACTGCACTGGCCATACACCACCTTATGTCGATTAGTTCCATCTCATCAGGATCTATCTGATCATAATCTTCTTTTGTCAGGTTGGTGTTGCCAATCTTCCCTGCTACAAGGCTTTCATACGATTCCAGTACCGATGCTAGGAAAACCATTTGTTGTTTGGCAGACTCCTCGCTGAAGTTCTGAGCATTCTTTAAGTCTACATCGATGTTGCATTGAAATAAGTTCTTTGCATCAGACTGGTTTGAAATTGATGAAGACCCACTGTGATATCCACTGCTTTGACTTTCTTTGCTCGTTGTGGAAACATTCTCAGCAGAAAATGCAGTCTTAGGAGATGTGTTCTTTGGCATCAAGTTCTTTGGATAATACAAATCCAAGTTCTGCTGATAAGACGAATGATTGACTTTGTGCGTCTTCTTTAACTCCAACTCGTGACTTTCTAGTCTTTCAATCAGCAAGTCTACTGTCAACGCTTCTGGTGTCTTGATAGTATTCTTTATCATCAACGCATAATATTGCCAATCCATCTCATCTGGCAATGCATCAAACAATTTATTGACTAGCTCTTCTCGAGAATAGGAAATTTCATGTCTCGCCAGCTCCAGTTTTAGATGTCCAAACCTCTCAATCATTTTACAAACTGATTCATTCTTTAAACACCCAAACAAATCAAACTCTTTTTCTAAGTAGTTTCTTTTTGTTTTTCACAATTTCTTCGCTTCCTATACATTTGTTTTTCAATTTGTTCCAGAGATCTGTAGCACTAGAGTATTCGATCAAAGATATTAAATCTTCTCTGACGGACTGAAACATCAACGCAATACATTTTTGCTCAGCAACAAACGATTGTTAAAGTTTCACCACTTTTGCCTCCATTATTATAACCATTTTTTAGACTCTTCCAGCTGGGAAAAGCAAAAGCCATCAACCAATCCTCAAACTTCTTTGCCCACCGACTATATTCTTCTATAGCCATTAACTTCGGGGGTTTGTTGTAAGTTCCGAAAGCACTTTCAACCTCCAAGGCATCCGATAACTTTTTCTTTGTGTTTGACGGGTTCTCATTTGTGTTGCTAGAAGAAGTATCATTTCCACCGTCTCCAGCAAACGCAAAGACATCATAAAACGGATTGAAATCATCCATCTTGTACGTACCTGAAAAAATCAGCAATCACTAAGAAAATTTTAAGTTTTGAAAAATAACAAGTTCAAATGAGATCACTTGAAGCGAAATAGCTTCAAGTAGAATCAGCAACTTTTAAGCGAACTTAGGTAGTACAGGTTCAAGTGAACTCAAATAATGCAAGTTCAAGCGAACTCAGTTCAAGCGAACTCACTGAATACTTTCAAGCGAACATACTGATTTCTTTCAAGCGAACACAGTTATATGTATTTTCAAACGAACACAGTTATATGTATTTTCAAGCGAACACAACAGTAATATTCAAGCGAACTAGAAACTTATCAGTTCGCTTGAAAATACACAAGTATTTCAAGCGAGACACTCAGGTTCGTTCAAGCGGACACCACTTCAAGCGAACTCGCTGATTATTTTCAAGCGAACACTGTTGAAATGCACTTTTCAAGCGAACTAAACAAGATATTTCAAGCGAACAGTCCTATGACGTCATCTTTTTACGAACAATTTCAAGCGGTCAAACGTTTTTTGATCAGTTTTAAGCCGTATTTTAGTTTGAAACTTTCAAGGATTAGTTAACTATGTATTTCGCTTGATATGTGTTAATTTCAGGCCATTTTAACCGTGAATTATGTCCGAATCAGAAAAAGAATGAGAAGAAGTAAGTAGAAATAAGAAAATCCGGTAGAATCAAGCTGCAATGGTATGAACTCCTCGTCCTGAGCTCTGATACCACTTGTAGGACCGTTGTCGAGACCCTAAAAATCAGTTTAAGCAGTTCATCTTAGTTTATAGAGGCGGAATCAAAGTAAACCAAGTCACAACAGCTGGTATCCTTTTAATCTATTCTCTATTAATGATTTCCGAGACTTTACAATTGTTTCTAACAAGATTTTGGCAGAACCTCGTCTCACAAGTAATGACCACTGTTCGTTTCAAATGACACGCACATCAACTATTTATAGTGTTGCCTGTTCGCTTGAATGTGTACATGTCTTCTCAAGCGAACATGTTCAAGAGAACAAACATGATTGCTTCAAGCGAACATGCAAGTCCCGGTTTCAAGCGAACTAGACTTAGTTGGATTCGCTTGAACTTCACTTTGTTCCTTTCAAGCGAACTACCGTACTTTTACATGTATAAACCCTAATTACATCCTATCTAGACCTAAGACTCAACTAAGACGTAGTTAACATACATTCAGTGCACCAAGAATCGTTTTTAAAACCAAGTTCACTATAACCAGTGGCTCTGATACCAAACTGTCACACCCCCAAAATACCACATGCGAAAACCCTCGCGAGGCGTGTGACGTACCAGGATCTAGCCACCAATCACATTGAACTCATAACAAGATTTGAAATAAAAGCTTTCATTAACGTAACGTGTTACAAAAACATTAAATGTAATTCATCATGTTCAGCGGAAACACATGTTTAACTAAAACCCAAGTGTATGAAATCCTCTAGTCTCGTTTCAAGTTTCCATGTTTCCTCGACCCATGACCACTCTAGCATCCCAGACAGCAAGTTCCACATCCACACGTATCAATAACCTGCGAGTATGCACATACGTGTATCAGACAACGCTGGTGAGTTCATAGTTTTACGAAAACGTTAGTTACCAAGTGTTTAGTTCCGTTCATTGTTTACAATGTTGATAATACCCTGAATACAAGACGGCTCCAGATTTATTTTGCCCGTTCCCCAATGCTCCTATCAAAGCATTGGGCATGACTGAGTCATTAGTTCACACCCGTCCTCTCAGGTACGGGGTGTGGGTGCCAAACCTAGATAGCGCTACCAACTAATACTCCGTTACCTCTCAGGTAACAAACAAGATGGGACTTAAGGGTGATAGGATGAGTGTATTATCCAACATTCCCGATTTTACCCACAAGACGTATTCCTCTCAGGAATTACCCAATTGATTTACCCAAAAACCTATCCCTCTCAGGGATACCCAATGACTGTCCCAACCATCGGGACGCATGCTCAAAAGAAATGAACTCACCTTTGATTTGCTCGGTATGTTAAACTACCCGTTCCAAGTTAATCAAGCAATCCCTACCGTAGTTACCAAGGACAGTCAGTTCGTTTGCACATAAATCACGTATCCCACATTCATGTTGTGTACGAGAAGTATTCATTTAGTACATGTCACAATAGTTACCATAATGTCCCAGTTTCATCAAGTAATCACATAGCATGCATTCAGTTCTCATATACGTTCGTGTTTACAGCTTTACACTCATTCTAGCAAATATGGTTAAGCATACAAATTTCAGTTGGTCAATTCGAGCCTATGACGTTTACACATTCTTAATCAGGTCGTATACGATTCATTCATTCATGCATGCGTTCCATTACTAAATCAAATAATCATGTAGCAAGTTCAGCATTGCTTTGCAAGACAAACGATATATTGGTCCAACATGACATAAGACCCGAACCGGCGTGTGTGTGTGTGCAATCCAAAGTGGAAATCCGGCCCAAGAGTGGTCTACCAGTTCCATAGTTATAACATATTTCCATGTTTTCAGCCATTCATCAATAGGTATTATTATGTTAATTACTATTTTGCCTAAATCAATTAATGCAATTATTCCCATGCTACCCATCATCATGCAATATCGAAGCCCTTGATGGAACATCAAGGCCACCTCAGAATCATGCTCACACGGGTCTGTATAACGAACCTATGTTTGTAAGCATCATACTTTTTAGGCCGGAAACCCTCTTGGCGAAGAACCCATTCTTCGTCAAGAGGAGATTATGACGAAGGATCAGTTTCGTCTAAAAAGATGGTAGCGACAAACCTTGATTATTCGTCAAGGTCCAAGCGATGAAGAATCAAGTTCTTCGTCGAGTGGGATTTTTCATCAGGGATCTTTCTTCGTCGTTCATCAACAGGTCGTCGTGACATTTGGTAAACCCTAATTATCCAGTTTATGCATACTATACCTTAAGCACATCATTATTAAATATTCAAATTCTCCTAACCATTCATGATCATCAGCCTATGTTATCGATCATTTCCTTTTGGTGACATTCTATCATTACTAACAAGATGTATATCAATCAAACCACTTAACAGCAATGAGGGCATGCATCAAACCAGGGAAATCACACTTTTATTACATATACACATCGATTTTACTCAGCACATACATACATGAGTGGAATAGGGATAAGGATACTAACCAGACGCACGACACGGGAAGATGGAGATAGATAACATGAGGGGGAGGGGTTGCGACTGAGCTGGGATCCCTTGCCTGCTGCCGTCCCAAAAGAAAGTAGGGTTTGATGTGTTTTTTTTTTGTGTTACTAAAATGGTGAAAACCGTATACATAAATGTATACGTCCATGACTTCAATCACAAGGGTTGGGCTCAGTTTGGGCTTAGGGAAACTGGGCCAAGAATGTAGAACTTGATTGAGTGTGCATTCAAACGAGGTGTGCGACTCCGAGCACTTAGTGTGCGGCTGACTAAATGCATATAATCTTAACATTTGTCATTAACATGTAACAAAGGCACAACCATTTAATCATAATAATTCAATGTAATTAAACAACGTAGTCGTTCATGAATAGTAACGATACGAGTTACGCGTCACGAGGTCAGACGATGCTAACCTTGGGAGTACGGGTTGTCACAAATAATCTATATACAAACCAAAAGCCATAACTGATATTGAAGTTAAAACCGCTAAGTAAATGCTAAACACACTCATGTGTATATAATTACATGCACATTGTTTTTCTGATCCATTGCAAAGAGAACATGAATTAAGTTTATATGTCTAGGCTTTTTCTCAACAAGTTTTTTTTTTCGAAAGTGGTTAGTAGTTTGTAGTTTTAATATTTTTCCACAAGATATATACTGTAATTCAAATGCTATTGAGTGTTTGGTTGATAGTTTTTATATCTTAATATTTATCTACTATCCTTTTATTTTTTTTCATTAGGTGGAATGAAGGTAAAGACTGATAGAGATGAGTCGTCTCCATATGGAGCTATGCTTGCTGCACAAGATGTTTCAACAAGATTCAAGGTTTTTACTTGTTTCTTTTAGTGTCTTGCTATATAGTAATCATAGCAGTTTGTTTTTGTTTGATACATTACAACTAACAAATTTTTGCTGTAACAACTGGAGCTTGGAATCAATGCCCTCCACATAAAACTACGGGCAACTGGAGGTAACAAGACAAAGACACCCTATCCAGGTGCACAGTCTGCCCTTAGAGCTCTTGCCCGTTCTGGCATGAATATTGGTCATATTGGTATGCTTAATTCTTTATTTTTTATATACGAATTTTTGTATTTGTTCTTTTTGCTCTTTGAAGAACTTTTATTTATGTTTAAAGAGTAGCTGATAAGTAAGTTGTATGTTTTGATGATGACAGAGGACGTGACACCAATTCCTACAGATAGCACTCGTCGAAAGAGTGGGAGAAGAGGAAGGAGGCTGTGATATATTTTTTGTCTACAGTATGTTTTCAAAGTATCTGCAATTTGGATTATGGTTGTCTTCAATTTTTGTAGGTTATTTTTATGTTCTGGTTGACATTTGGGGGTGACATGCATTTTTGTTGAACTGCTTTATATTTTTGTTTAATGATATTCTAATATTTACTTCATTTATGGGTTTTTATGCTTTATTTTTGCTTAATTAGAAGTATTCTATGTGTAGTTGAGGTCAATAACAATTCGAGGTTAATTTGATGTTGAATATTTTCTGATGATCCATTCCAATAAACAAGAGCCCTTTAAATAGTGAGCAATACAATGTAAACCCTACCACTAAAATAGGAATAGATATCTACCCTTAATATAGATAAACATTAACAATATTATATACAAATAAAGTCCTATAATATGTATCGGCTAAGACTCCCCTGCAGTTTGAGCGGTCGGTGGACAGACGCTTAAACTGGAGCGAAAAGATTGGAACAGCTGCTTGGAGAGCCCTTTGGTAAAGATATCAGCATACTGAAGTGATGAAGGAACATGGAGCATGCGGATATGACCAACACGAACCTTTTTCCCGAACAAAATGGATTCCAATCTCAATGTGTTTAGTTCGATGGTGCTGAACAGGATTATCAGATAAATAAACAGCCGACACATTGTCACTGTACACAACTGATGCCTGCCGCAAAGGGATTTGAAGCTCAAGTAACAAGTTGCGAATCCAAGTGGCCTCTGCCACTGCATTGGCAACACCACGATACTCAGCTTCTGCACTAGAACGAGAAACCGTTGGTTGCCGTTTTGATGACCAAGAAATTAAATTATCCCCAAGAAATACACAGTACCCACTGGTTAATCGTCTAGAATCGGGACAACCAGCCCAATCAGCATCTTAATAAGCTACTAACGAATGAGAATTAGATTTTACAATGCGAATCCCGTAGGCAAGGGTCCCCTGTAAGTAGCGAAGAATACGCTT
Organism: Helianthus tuberosus; assembly: GCA_030545235.1. Classification (NCBI taxonomy): domain Eukaryota; kingdom Viridiplantae; phylum Streptophyta; class Magnoliopsida; order Asterales; family Asteraceae; genus Helianthus; species Helianthus tuberosus. Next base: position 102,228,938 of record CM060392.1, on the reverse strand, counting down.
TAGAAAAACATAACGTGGGTCACGAGGTTCGTGCATGAACAAACACACCTGCAGAACTGCATACGATATATCTGGACGAGTAAATGTTAGATACTGTAAGGCACCAGCTAGGCTTCTATATAAAGTAGGATTAGAATACAATGCCCCATCCGTGGCGCTTAATTTTGTAGAAAGGTCCACTGGTGTAGTGCACGTTTTACAAGCAGACATTGAAGCCCGAGAGATTACGTCCCTTGCGTATTGAGCTTGATCCAAGAAGAGCCCATGGGAATTACGAGTGACCTTAATTCCCAGAAAATGAAGCAGATGTCCTAAATCTGTCATAGCAAACTCTCGTGAGAGTGTGCGAAGAATTTCCTACAATAGCGTGTCTGAGGATGCGGTGAGAACAACAGATAAAACTGATGTATCATCACAATCAATGCCTACTGATGAATGGGCCAAGAACGGGAAACGGCAACAGATAAAACTGTGTGAATGGTGGTCGGTTTAACAACCGGACTAAATGTATCATCACAATCAATGCCTAATGTCTGAGATTTCCCGTTCACAACCAACCGAGCCTTATACCATTCAAGTGACCCATCCGATTTGAATTTGTGGCGAAATAACCACATGCAGCGGATTAACGGTTTGTCTACCAGACGAGGGACCAATTCCCATGTATCATTAACCTGTAACGCTCTAAACTCTGTTTGCATGGCATGTAACCAGTGAGGGTCGGCAAAGGCTTTAGAGTAGGAAGTAGGGATATGAGAGATTGTAGCCGAGATGAGAGTGTGTTTAGATTTGGAACGGGTGGTCATGGGATGTGTGTTGGTGTTTTGAGAAGGAACAGTGGGGTTGGTTTGAGCAGCTGAGGATGTGGCGGTTTGTGTGTGTCCCGTCAGGGCCGTGGGAGCAGCCGTGGCTGCTGGGGCAGGAGGTCGTGGCGATGGGTATAAGTTATCAGAAACGGTGAGGTCGAATGTTGGTTGGGTTGAGGTGGTTTGGTAGTAGGTAGGGATGTACGTCGGGTGAACATGAAACCAGGTGGAGGAATGTCATCGAGGAAGTGGTAGGTTGTTGGAGGTGTAGTGATTGTGTATGGAAAGGTATATTCGTCAAAGGTAACGTGACGAGAGATTGTGACTTTGCCAGTGGTGGGATCAAAGCATCGGTATCCTTAGAAATCAGGAGGATATCCGAGAAAGATGCAATGAATGGACTTGGGATGAAGTTTATGAGGTTGGGTGGCTGAAGAGTTGGGGTAGCAAGCACACCCAAAGACACATAAGTGGTCATATGTCGGGTGACGAAGGTATAATGCAAAGGTAGGGGTGAAAAAGTTAAGGCGTTTGGTTGGTAGGATGTTGTGAAGGTAGGCTGCAGTATGTAAGGCCTCAATCCAAAAAATGGGAGGGAGTTAGGCGTGAATGAGTAAAGCACGAATGATGTCATTTAGGCGACGAATCATACGTTCAGCGCAACCGTTTTGGGAAGATGTTTGAGGGCAAGAAAATCAAAACAATAGGCCGTGCTGTGTGGCAAAATTTTTAAATGCATGGTTATCAAATTCACCCCCTAAGTCACATTGGAAAGTTTTGACATGACGATTAAACTGGGTGGTGATCATCTTGTGAAATTTGGAAAATGTGGGGAAGGTTTCAGATTTATATTTTAATGGATATACCCAGATAAAATGTGAAAAGTTATCAATTAACACCATGTAGTATTTATACCCGGTTTTACTGGCAATAGGCAAAGTCCACAAATCACAGTGAATAATATCGAATGGGCTAAAAGTAAACGAATTTGATTCAAAAAATGGCAAGCGTTTACTATTCGACACATGACAAGAATTGCAAAAAGTCGAACCATGAGTTTATTACATGAAAAATTAAAATGACGACTAAGAAGTTCTAAGACTTGAGTGTCGGGGTGTCCAAGTCGATCATGCCAGGGTAAGGATGTGGATGTGATGTAGCATGCTTGAGGCGGAAGTGTTGGTGGCGTGACTGGATAAAGGTTGCCCGTGCTATTGTGGCGGGATAGGAGGCGTCCCGTTTTGAGGTCCTTCAATGAAAAGCCAAAAGGATCAAATTCAATTGAAACGTTATTATCATGGGTAAATTTTCGAACTGATAAAAGCTTTTTAATGATTTGTGGACTATAAAGAATGTCGGGTAAAATATAGGTTCGATTGTGAATGGGGAGAAAACCCGTACCGGATCCCTCAATGGGTAAAACATTGCCATTACCAACAAGTAATTTAGTATGAACAGGAAAAGGATTAGGGTGTTGGATCGTACCTTGGTTATCAGTAACATGTTTCTCAGCACCGGTGTCCATGTAGGAGTTTGGATCTGTATAGTGGAGTTGCATAGCATTGAACGCTGCACTCAGAGCCGATGGGTTCAATGCGTCATAACCGGTGTATTGTCGGCTGCCAAAAGTGCCAGTTGGGCCTGTAGGTGGGTATCCAGTGAAGTTAGCCGATGGGTTAGGGGTGTTGGTGGACGAATATGGAGGTGATTGGTTGGGCCGCCAGGAGGTTTGGGTCGGGTAGGGGCAAGGTGGAGTGTTCCACCATGCCCATTATGGGTATGAATTGTTTTGGAAGGCCCAATTTGTAGAGCCCGATTGATAGTTTCGGTTCCCCCTACCACGACCACCACGACCACAATAGTTTTGTACACGACCCCGTCCCCACCCTCAGTACTGATACTGATTGGAATTAGAGTTATGGTTTGAGTCAGCAGGTTGTTAGTTGATGTTAGGTGCCGGGTTTGGAGACGGGGCAACATGGGTGACAAGAACAGATGAATTGTGATGTTGGCGAACCTCAAGACGCATAACCTCATCATGAAGCACGGTGCGAGCCAAGTCCAAATGAGGCAGTAGTATCAAACTCCGAAGACAGACCACGTACCAATTGTAACACAAGTCGACTTTCCGTGACCGGTTGATCAACATCATTCAACTGGTTTACAATTTCTTTTAATTGCTAGCAATAATCATCGACTGAGCTACAGGCCGCAAGGGTGAGGTTGACAAACCGGGTCTCAAGAGCAGCAACTTTATCTTGTTTGTTACTCAAAAATATTTTCTAAAGTTTGAGCCAAATCGAACGGGCAGTAGATTCGGTGTTAAGAACCCGGGTGAGCAATGTCAGACCCCAACCGATTGCTCATGAGGTTCCATAACACTATTTGTTTCAATATAGATTAATCAAAATTTCATAAATTTGTCTAAAAATGTCAAACATATTCCACTGCCAACATATTGTATCAAAACCAACATAGACATCCAAATATTGATCAAAATTAACTAATTATCTAAGATGAGTTTCTAAGCATCATCCTAGCTTGTTTTCTTGATTCCCAGCTACTACCAACCTGCAACATGTATTAAAATAAAATCAACAATAATGTTGGCGAGCATACAAGTTTGAGTACATAGCATAATAGTTTCAAGTTTAAAACTCATATCCAACATGAACAACATATAAATAGTTTCAGCCATGCTAGCTCACGTAGTCCAAATGATAGCCCTAGTTTCCCAACGCGTTAACGTACCTGTCCTACTTCGACACATCGAAGAGGAGGTAAAATGTCTCCTCCTAACAATACCCCAATAGACTAGCGGGGAGGTGCATTACTCCTATAGCGCTACTATTGTTAAGGCGGAACTACACACAGGGATTTAAAGTTCACATAGCACAAAATAGTCTCAATAGTTTCAATAGTTTCATGGTTTCATGTTTGATACGGATAGAATATGTTTCGAATAAGTTTCAAGTGTCAAGTGTCTTGATATAGAATACATGTTGCATCCCAAAAGTGTTTAAAACCAAAAAGGGATCGAGTATACACACAGTATGTGTTTAATGAATAAACACAGTCTTGGATTGAAGGGAGCGCGTTGGATATTAGCCTGAGCATAGAACGATAGCGTAAGCGTCGAACAGCGTGTAAACGGTGCGTCGGATGATGAGTCGAACGGATGGGAATAACCCATCCGGACGGATGGTCATCCGGACGGATGGTCATCCGGACGGATGACCATTCGAACGGATATCCATTCGAATGTGGGTGAGTGTTTGTAAATCGTTTTGAAACTTTGAAGTTTTCGTTGTAGCATTTAAACAACTGAAAAATATAGATACCAAGTCATCCGGTCGGACGGTCATCCGGACGGACGGTCATCCGAACGGACGGTCATCCGGACGGATGGCCATGCGATCGGATGACTGTTCGTTTAGCAGCTTGAAGTTTGAATCAAACGATCGGATGGCTGTTCGTTTGGCAGCTTGAAGTTTGAATCAAATTGTTTTAAAAAACCTTGGGAGTTATAAAAGAGACTGATCTTCTGGCCGAATGGTCATTCGATCGGATGGTCTTCCGATCGGATGGCCACTCGAGTAGCAATCTGTTGTTTTGAAAACTTGGGGTTTCTAAGTTAAAAATTTGTGATTTATTGGAGACGGCGGAACAACGTGTCAAACAACGGAGATCCACCAAGGTTCAGCTCGTTCGATCGGATAGGAACCACCCTATTCGGTCGTACTCACTGTTCTTTTGATGAAGTTTCATGCTCGACCCGTTACTCGGTCATCACTCCGGTAGAATCTGTTTTCAAGCTAGTTCTCAACTAGTGAATGAGCAGAGAATCTGAATGAGTCTAGATTCCATCGGTTTTGAGTAGAAGAGTGTAAAAGAGTTGAAAGAAATAGTTGTAAACAGTTCAAAATAGATGCAAAGTGTGAAATCTTGTAAAGATTCATGTTAAATCATGTGGAAATCCTTCAGATCTGGACCGAATGTAGGATCGTTTTCAGACCCGAACTAGTCGATCAGAAGAGTTTATCTCAATACGAGTTGCGGAAACAAACGTATCAAGTTCAATTCAGCAAGATTCATACTTAAAACTGTTGTATGATTGATTTGAAAGCAATATACAATCTGACAACACTTCGGCAACACTTCGTTGCTCTGACCGGAACCGTTACAAATAAAATGACACATGAGGTATTTATAGGTGGAGCTATTTCGTTTGAAAGTGGCATGGACTCCTTTAAACGAAATTAAACAAAGTAATTTCGTTTGAATGTGTCACATGACAAGTTCAAACGAAATTAGCTCATTTACATGAAAACTCTCATATTTTCCTCGTATAACGTGCCCTGATCTATCATTCTACATATAAGACTCGATACAAGACGAAGTCGACAGACGTATGCACCAACAGACTCCCCCTCGAATGTTGACGAGTCTTCAGTGTCGAGTCTTCGGTTGTCAAACCTTCAATCTTTATCAGTCTGCTCACTTTCTTCAAAATTCTCCATTGTAAGTATCCACAATCAATCTCTTTCTCTTTCTCGTAATCTTCAGAATCTGAATCTGTCTCTACAATCTTCAGACTCCCTCTCAATGTCCTCAGACCACCCCCCCTTTCGCTAAGCTGGGATCTCAGTCTGGAATTTATTTTCCACAGGTTCTTAGATCGTAACCTGGCACTCATCTTACTCAGGTAACGGAACCTGTCTATCCTGCATAACTCTACCCAAAAATAAGTTTCACAAATTTAAAATTTTGCAACTTTAGAAACCACTTGCAGGTATCATTCAAAAATGATTTAATCTTTGAAAACCACTGAAAATACAACTTTTTCATTCATTCTTTCCCAAACCTGTTCATCAAGTTTAGCACTTGGAATTTTGAAAATCAACTTTCCAACATCAGTTTTCGAAAATCTTTTTGTATTTTTCAAAATTTATGCTAAAAACACACTGAAAATCTTTTTGGATTTTTGAATGTAATGAAATGCAGTAAAGAAATATATACAGACACTATTTTTGTGAGTTTGTGTAAGAGGATCATATCAGTTTATGAGACAAATTACCAACACCGTTAAGCTATAAACATTTTAAGTTCTAAACGATTCACATAGATTGACGATATTGTTGTCCATTTAAACTCAATCTAAAAACTTTCAAAATGCTTACCGATACTTAAGGTATATTAATTTTGCACTAAGTTCTTATGGACCCCACGATCTCAGCATATCCCCTCATCATGCAATACACTGACTCAAGTAATGCCTTTAAACTTTTATCAACTGTGATTTGTGCGAAAACAAAGCAGAATGTTTAAACATTAACAATCAGGTCGATACTTCCGTATACGCAGAGAAAGTCCAATGTTTAAACAAAATAAGAAAAAAATAAAACAAGTAGAAATTGTTTAGGCTTTAACCACCAGTTTGATACTCACGTATACGCAGAGGTGATCCAAAGCTTAAACGAAACACCAAAGAAAATAAAACAGAACGTTTAGGCAATAACATCCAGGTCGATACTCACGTATACGTAGAGGATGTCCAATGCTTAAACAAAATAAAGAAATAAAACAAGTTTAAATCTTCGCAAAATAAAATGCACAATCACATCAACTTATCAGCAAAGTTGTGAAAGTTCACAAACTTAACCAGTTTTATGTCTTTCGACAATCAGCGATTACTGAGTAGGCACACAATCAAGAAGGACAAAACTAAATACTATGCTTTTGACCATGTTTCCCACTAGAACTAGGCTTTTTTCATTTAAGTTTGTATCGTTATCACAAATCTACTAGTCTAGCTGAGCCTACCGTAACATCTTTAGTGAGACCGTTTATCACATTTTATCTTTCCATTTCTTTAGCATGTCGTGACAGTCCACTGATGTACGATCATTTCCTCTTTTTGACAACAAAACTCATTTTTGCATTTTTTTCATGTTTTTGGCTTTCTCAAATTTTCAAATGTTTTTAGATTTTCTAAAATTTCTTACTCCCCCTAAAATTCAAACACATTTAACGGAAATTTGAAAACAAACTGTACAAGTAACGTGACAACTGATATCGAATCGCTTCAAATCGCCATCCACTTGGCATAAACAATCAGAACTCCCCCTCACAACAAACTATTTTCCCATTGTGATTTCAAAACACTTAAGTTTGTTTTAATCAAATGGTTTTTTCAGGAAATAAGTTTTGTTGATTGATGTTAACAAATTGTAGGATAGGGGATAAACTCATCATTTTGTTTCTCAACCACTTGTAGGAAATCAGATACAACTTAATGTCCCTGATTTACAACTTAATGTCCCTGATTTACCACTTGTTTCTTAACCTTTGTATCACAAACTCTTTTTCAACCACATGGCTTACCAACCAATACCATTAGTAGGTTGAATTCTCAAAATGCCGATTCCTACTCCTCACCAACCTAGGAGTTCCGGCAAGTCACACTTAAACAAAAACAAATTTCATAAACAATAAATGATGCCGATTCATGCTCCGCGATTACCTACTTTGGAGCTCTGGCATGTTAGGTTTTTTCAGTTAGAAAGATTCTCCCAAGCCTGACAGACCTTGGGAGATTCCGAGTTATCAACACTCGGTTGCCTACCTGCCATTTTCTTCTCATAGAATTCTTTAACCCCCTTTACTTTCCCATCAATCATATTACCAAAAATGTTTTGCACTGTGGGGTTAAAAACCTTTTCAACGTCAAATTCCTTCTTTTTAGAAAAGAATTGATTTGAAATTTCAACTTTTCCAATTTTCTGTTTAAAATTTTCAGCCCTCAATGGTGGAAAATTGACATCATCCATTGGAGGTACTGATGTTTCCAATTTTAAATCAACTTTTGGTTCCTCTGATTTTGTGGAATCAGATTCATCACCAGAACTATTTCCTGAACCCTTAACCACCCACTTTTGATTTTTTAAAGTTTCTTTTCTCTTTAAAACATTCTTTGAACATTCTCCAACCTCAAATATTGAATTTTCAAAACCATTAAATTTTCTGGTTGGAAGTTCAGTTTCCTCAACAATCTTTTCTTTCAGTTTATCAGAGACTCCCTGTTTTGTTTGAATTATCTTTGGACAATTTCTGGCAATGTGACCAGCTGTTTTACATTGAAAACAGATTCTCGTCTCTATCTTCTTTTGAACAACGTTTTTCTTCATTTCTTCTTGCTTTTTGGCAAGGAATTCTTTGTTCGTCTCCTTCCAGAATGAACTCTTTTGTTATACACCCGTTTGTCCTTTTTGACTGTTGACTTTGACGGTTTGGACTCAGACTTTGACTCTGGTTTGGACTCCGACATTGACTCCTCTGTTTCATCCTTATCCAACACCTGATCGACCACTTTTTTTATTAACTCAGACTCATGATCAGTATCGGATGACGTGAACGTGACATCTATATTTTCTGGCAAGTTATCTGACGACTCAGACTCCCATTGTAAATTTGTTGCCTTTTTGACTCTTTCAGAATTTGGATTTCGAGGAGAATATCCATTTTCGACCGGAGGTGGACATTTGTTATAGACAACACTTGGTTTCTTACCAGAAATCTTCACTTCATCATCTTCTTTTGTTTCGGACTTCTTCTCTTCCGAAGTCTTTTCTTCTTCAAATGTCTTCATTCCTTCCACTATCGGGTAAATCCTGTCAACCACAAAAGTAGAACATGAGTAACTTTTTAATAATCTATTTACTCTCTCAGATTCAATTCTCTGAGTTTCCAGTTTCAGCTCAAGCTCAGCACATTTTTCAGTGTAATAGTTGACATTGTCAAGCTGTCTCATGTATGCCCCTTTGAGTGTATTCATTGCTACAGCTTGTTCACTATTCGACTCGGTGTACTTATTTATCTCTCTGTTCAAAACATCATATGATTCTTTCAGCCTTTTTATATTGTGCAGCAACTCATTGTTTTGCTCGATCAGAGAATCACAATCCATACACTTCTCAGGAACTTTGACTGCATCAGCATCTGTTTTGATTTCAAATTCTGGAACTTCTTTGACTATTCTTACTTGAACTTCTTCTTTAGCCTTTTTCTTTTTCTCAGCTTCAGCTTGTTCCTGTTCTTCTTCTTCTTCATATTTCTTCCATTTCTCTTCTTCAGCTTTTGCAATTTTTCTGTATTTTTCTGCCCAATATTCATCAGAAGCATTAGCAACACATCATTTAGCACTTCCTTTAGCTAGTAATTCTTTGTCTGGGCAATAATTATCCCAGCTAAAATTTTCCCAGCTAAATCCTTCTGGCAATTTGTCATCATCTTGGATTATCAAACAAACATTATAATCATCAATATCCAAAAGCTTAGGCGGTTTTTGTGATGTCCCCGTCTCATTTTCAAGCACTGTACTTTGAGTCACAGTCATCGGACTAGCAAAAGCATTGTAAAACTCGTTGCCCATGATTTGATTTTCAAATGTTCACAAACAGGCAGCTTCAAACGGAATACCAAAGTTAACCAAGATCCCTCTTCAAACGAAATCAAACAATTAACCTAATTTCGTTTGAAACACTAATTATCTCAAATGAAATTGCTTTCCTCAAACGAAATCCCTGCCTTCAAACGAAATCAGGACCAATGATGCACTCTCAAACGAAATAAGTAGGTAACTTCAAACGAAATCAGTAACAACTTCAAACGAAATCATGATGATGACCACTCTCAAACGAAATCAGCAAGTTCTTTCAAAACGAAATCAGTAATAATGACCACTCTCAAACGAAATCAGCAAGTTCTTTTAAACGAAATCAGTAATAATGACCACTCTCAAACGAAATCAGCAAGTTCTTTCAAACGAAATCAGTGTGATGTCATACTTTGTTCTGAAACTTTCTAGGGTTTGTTAACACAACATAACGCACATGATATATGAAAATCAGACGTTTTTAACCAAGTTTTCACGGTTAATTTTGAAAGAAGGTGTAGAAAAACAGAATTTGCAACTGAATTGGTATGAACTCTTCCTCCTGAGCTCTGATACTACTTATAGGATCGTTTTCAGACCCGAATGAGTCGATCAGAAGAGTTTATCTCAATACGAGTTGCGGAAACAAACGTATCAAGTTCAATTCAGCAAGATTCACACTTAAAACTGTTGTATGATTGATTTGAAAGCAATATACAATCTGACAACACTTCGGCAGCACTTCGTTGCTATGACCGGAACCGTTACAAATGAAATGACACATGAGGTATTTATAGGTGGAGCTATTTCGTTTGAAAGTGGAATGGACTCCTTCAAACGAAATTAAACAAAGTAATTTCGTTTGAATGTGTCACATGACAAGTTCAAATGAAATTAGCTCATTTACATGAAAACTCTCATATTTTCCTGGTATAACGTGCCCTGATCTATCATTCTACATATAAGACTCGATACCAACACCGAACTCGATGAGGTGATGTCATACTTCAGTTTGCATAAGAAACCGAGGTGATGTCACCTTCAAGTAGTCCAAATCAGGTGATTTCATGATGAAAAACAGTTATTTTCGTGGAGAAGATGATGGAGAAGTGTGTAGTGATGATGATTGTACAAGATTTGAGTGGAAATGCTTACCGAAACGCCTTGAATTGTGAGAAAAGTGCTTGGATGTGAGTTGGGAGTGTCTGGTCGAATGGAAGTTGTCACATCAGTGAATAGTGATGTGACATGTGGGTATTTATAGTGTGAGAGAGAGTTAAGGCGGTGTAGGTAAGGTGTCGGATGGCCATCCGATCGGATGGTCATCCGAACGGATGTCCATCCGACCGAGTGGTCATTCCGTCGGCCAGGTTGTGTGAGTTAGTGTCCAACTTCCGTTTTATGCGTTAAGCGTTGCGTTCAAGCGAGTTGCGTATCATTATGAGTATTCATCGTTTTATGGCATTTGAGCATATGATTGTATAATCAAGAGTAGATTTGTGTTTTGCATATAGCTTAAACAAGTTTCTCGTTCAATAAGTATCACATCGTTCATCGCTCAAAGGGTCAAGATTCACATCATTCAAAGAGTCAAGACTCATATCGTTCCAAATGTTTAAAAATGTCACATAGAGTTAAGATTCACATCATTCATGTAATAAGCATCACAAAAGTATCATGTTGCGTGAAAGTTTCACATAGTTTAACAAAATTGAGATTCAAATCGTATTATTCTCATCATGATCGATCATTTCAAGTGTAAAAGTATCTCATGATAGGAAATACGAGAAGAATTGCTATTTATAGGTTAACATCAAAACGTAGGGCGTTACAGTCTCCCTTGCTTTAGGAGATTTCGTCCCCGAAATCTCAGAGGAAGACTGGACAAAGAGCTGTGGATACTTGGTTTTCATTTCACTCTCGAGTTCCCAAGTGAATTCGGCGCCACGCTTTCCTTCCCATCGAACCTTGACTAAGGAAATTTTGCTGCGCCATAGCAGCTTGGTACGTCGGTCCATGATTTCTATCGGCTTCTCCATAAAATGTAGAGTTTCGTTTATTTGCAAGTCTTCGATGGGAACTTGAAGTTCCTCATCTGCTAAGCATTTCCTTAGATTAGAAACGTGGAACGTCGAATGTACATTACTAAGTTCCTGAGGTAAATCGAGTCGGTAAGCCACCTTGCCCATCCTTTCGAGTATCTTGAAAGGACCCACATAGCGAGGGGTTAGCTTTCCCTTTTTACCAAAATGTATCACTCCCTTCCAGGGAGATACTTTGAGTAGAACGTGGTCTCCAACATTGAATTCCAGGAGTTTGCATCTTTTGTCAGCATAGCTCTTTTATCTGCTTCTAGCCTTGAGCAAGTTGTCGCGGATTTGAAGAATCTTATCCGTCGTCTCTTGAATGATCTCAGGGCCAGTCAGTTGCTTGTCACCAATCTCATGCCAACTGAGAGGAGATCGGCAGTTGCGACCGTACAAAGCTTCGAAAGGAGCCATCTGAATACTGGAATGATAGCTGTTGTTATACGAGAACTCGATCAAGGGTAAATGTACATCCCTGTTACCACCAAAATCGATGACACAAGAACGGAGCATATCCTCTAGGGTTTGTATAGTGTGTTCAGTCTGTCCATCCGTTTGAGGATGAAAGGCTGTACTAAGATTCAGGTGAGAACCCATAGCGGACTGAAAAGTTTGCCAAAGACGTGAAGTGAAGCAACCATCGTGGTCAGAGATGATGTCAATGGGTATACCATGACGGCATATGATTTCATCAGTGTAGACTCGAGCAAGTTTCTCCACTATGAAATCCTCACGAATGGGAAGAAAGTGGGTTGTTTTGGTCAAACGGTCAATGATTACCCATATACTATCATAACCAGAAGGTGTACGTGGAAGTTTGGTTATAAAGTACATGGCAATGCTATCCCATTTCCAGACTGGGATTTTGGGTTGTTCAAGAAGACCTGAAGGACGTTGGTGTACTTTGACTTTTGAGCAAGTAAGACACTTCGAGACGTACGCGGCGATTTCCTTCTTCATGTCGGGCCACCAATAAGACATACGCAAGTCATGGTGCATCTTATCAGCACCGGGATGAATAGAGTATCGGGATTTGTGAGCCTCATTCATGATGAGCTCACGAAGGTTGTCGCGATCTGGCACTCAGATGCGATTGAGGTAGTATTGAAGTCCATCAGACTTTGTTTCAAGCTGGTCTATAGAAGCACCTCTTATTTTGACGACTAGGCTACCTTCTCTTGCTGACGAATATTGAGCTTCATGGATACAAGCATGAAGATCACTGGTGACTTGAAAACAACGGATGCTGCTAACATGAGTCTTACGACTAAGTGCATCGGCCACGACATTCGCCTTGCCAACATGGTAGCGAATCTCGCAGTCATAGTCGTTAAGCAACTCCACCCATCTTCGCTGACGCATATACAATTCATTTTGGTTAAAGATGTGCTGCAGGCTCTTATGGTCAGTGAAAACCACACACTTAGTATCGTATAGGTAGTGTCGCCATATCTTTAACGCAAAAACAACTGCGCCAAGCTCTAAATCGTGGGTAGTATAGTTCTTCTCATGTATTTTGAGCTGTCGGGAGGCATAAGCGATCACCTTATCTCGCTGCATGAGAACACAACCAAGACCATGATTCGAGGCATCGCAGTATACCACAAAATCATCATTCCTATAAGGGAGAGCAAGTACAGGAACATTGCAAAGAAGACCCTTAAGAGTTTGAAAAGATTCCTCTTGCTCGGGACCCCAAGCAAAAGGTTTCTCTTTCTGAGTCAACATAGTGAGAGGGACAACGATCTTTGAGAAGTGTGAGATGAATCAATGGTAATAACCCGCCAATCCTAAGAATGAACGAATTTCAGACGCAAATTTAGGTGTGATCCAATTCTTCACTGCTTTGACTTTTGAAGGGTCAACATTAATTCCTTGTTTACTAACAACGTGCCCGAGAAATTGTACCTCCTTGATCCTAAATTCTCACTTAGAAAAATTAGCGTATAAGCGTTCACCACGTAATAGTTCTAGTATTAAGCGTAAATGTCGTTCATGATCAACTTAGATTTTAGAATAAATAAGAATATCATCAATAAAGACTATCATAAAACGGTCCAAGTAAGGTTTACAAACACGATTCATTAGATCCATAAACATTGCGGGTGCGTTGGTTAAGCCAAAAGGCATAACTACGAACTCGTAGTGCCCATATCGAGTGCGAAATGCGGTTTTGGGAATATCTTCCTCGAGAACACGGAGTTGATGATAAACGGATCGAAGGTCGATTTTAGAGAAGTAACTTTCGCCTTGTAGTTGGTCGAATAGGTCATCAATGCGAGGGAGAGGATAACGATTCTTAACGGTGAGCTTGTTAAGCTCACGGTAGTCTATGCACATACGAAACGAACCATCTTTCTTCTTGATGAATAGGACAAGAGCACCCCACGGTGAGGTACTGATACGTGGTCGAAAACCGGTGCTTGTAATTGCTTAATTTGATGTTTTTACACAAGTTTTAGTTTCGAATGGTCTACTTTTGATTAGATATGTGTTTTGCAGGTCTAACAGAGTTTAAGGAGCTTTTCGGGAGCTTTACGGGTCACCGGAGCAAAAACGGAACCACCGGGATGCGAAACGGGTCAATCGGACTCAAGAAATGGACGAAACAGAAAGTTGAACTTCTAGGCACCGTCGCCGACGCCCAATGGGGCCGTCGCCGACGGGTTATGCATTCTTCCGTCGCCCGCAACACCGTAAGCAGCGAGTTTAGCCGTCGGCACCAGGTGAAGATCTACGGACCGTCGCCGACGGGACATCAGGCCGTCGGCGACGGCCTCCCAATGTTGCTGCGCGGTTGTTTGGTGTTTTGGGTCAAATAAACGAATGAAAAGACTTTTTGATCATCAATTCGGGAGTTACACTTTTTGTGGAGTTCAAACTTGTTCTTGGAGCCATTACCATTGATCAATCACCTACCAATCATCTCATTCCATCTCTACAACCAAAATCATCATCATCCAACACACGATCAATCATCAAACCCTAGTTCACCAATCCATCATCCTTCTCATCATCACCATTTCATAAACCCTAATTCTCCATCACTCCTTCATCCTACAAGCTTCAAGATGACTCCATCCGCATTCCAAACATCCGGTGATCAAGTTGCATCAACCATGAGCGGCTAATCATCTCGGTTTCACCCCGGTGTAGGTAGTTGTTAATTTTAGGGTTTCAATTTGTTCTTGTTTCATCTTAGTGACAATTTGTATTTGGTTTTTGAAACTTTTGACAATAGTATTACATTTGTTACGAATTCGTGAATTGTCGAACGATGTTAAAAGTTATGACTTTGCGAAACGGTGATATGTAATTGTACGTTGTCGTTGTTAGGATTTACTTGTGTTGATTACAAAGTGTCTTTTTGTCCGTTCTTCGGGGCGTTGATAGTTAGTAGCACCTAAGTCACGGTACACTAAATCCGTTAATCGAATGCATTTGAGTTGAAACTAAAACTTGTAGAAATCCTAGGTTAACAATTACCGAAACCGGGCGTGATTCCTTTTTATCATTATTGTTCTAGTAACCATTTTCTCATAATCGTTAATCATTAGTTGTTAATTTAATCAATTCAATTAGTCTAAACTCATATCTCTTATTTAAACAAAAATACAAAAATACTTTAGCAAGCTTCATAAACTGTGACAATTGTTTTAATTCATTCGAATCCACACACAAACCACATACTCTTCGTGGTTCGACCCCTTACTACCACTAACACATTGTTAAGGGTAATTTGGGCTTATAAATATTATCTTTGACCGGAGCGCGACACTCCGATCAAATTTTGGCGCCGTTTCCGGGGAGTGCGTGCGCTTTGTGTTTGGATATTGTTTGAATTTGTGTGATTATCTGTTTAATTTGTTTAGCTTTCTTTTTGTACTTGTCTTTTTCCTTGTTACGCGGGGTGTGTTACTTGTGCAGATTACAGGTAGTGCATGCATACGCGGAACTCCGGGAGGACTTCACCTTTAGTCTACGAACCGGAAATCGAACGAGTTGCAAGAAGAAACCTAGCAAGCCGGTTAGAAGCAACACTTGCTTCTAATCAAACCAACCAAACACCACAACATACATCATCCATTGAAATTGGTTCAATGGCAAACCAAAACTCCAATCACCCAAACCTTAACCAAAACCAATTCCAATCCCGAGGAACCTTTTATCCCGTTCCAAATATGCAACCCATGCCTCAAGAGCAACCGGGTGGTAACAACAACAATGGACCACCTACACCACCTTTCCAAAACCAAAACCAAAACCCCAACAACAATCAAAGAAAACCTCAACAACAAAATCTTCATAGACACAATTCCTTACCCATTAACCTAGATGACCGGAATGTCAATTCCGACCGTCGGGGAAATCGTGATCGCGGCAATCCCGCAAATGAAGACCCATTCTTCAACATCGACGACTTGAGGAATGCAATCCCCGATGATGAACCTTATAGTGTTCCCGGTTATCAATCGCCGGAACATGTGAGTGTTCATACGGAAAATTCGGATGACGGGGGATATTATGATGATAGGGCTAACGATGACGAAGATTGGGGCTATGTGAATAGGGGAAACGTCTACAACGCAAGAAGATATGATGATGAGGAATTTGGCTATCAAAATGCCAATTACGTTGGGAACGATGAATACGGTTACGGAGGTGGAAGAAATGATGGTTATGGGAACAACCGTCAACCACGAAACAATGACCAACGGAACCGGAATGATGGGTTTTATAATAACAACAACAATGCAAACCCTAACCGGATTCCTCGTTTCGTAGGAGGTGGTAACCCAAGGGATAATAGAAGAAAGGATAGACGAGATGATTGAAGAGGTGAAAGACGGGATAACAGAAGACCGATCGATCAAGAAGTTAACGGTCCACATCGTCATCAACGACCTCCACGGGGAGTGAATGATCGTTTTAGGCCGGTTGTCACCGAGAACGACTCACCAATCGTTTGTGAGAGGAGGATGTTTGATTGTAAACCACATTACATCAATATACTTCCTCATTTTAATGGAAGATCTAACGACGAACCGTATACACATTTGACGGAATTTTCTTCGGTTTGCAGCACTATCGGGGGTCACAACTTTGCTTTAGATGAGGTCAAACTTCGACTATTCCAATTTTCACTGAAGGATAAGGCAAAACAATGGTTCCTCACACTTCCCGCAAATAGTATTCGCATTTGGGGAGAAATGCAACAAACGTTCCTTGATGAATACTACTCAATGGCGAAGACCGATGACGCTCGTGACGAAATTAGGTCTTTTCGCCAATTATCGGGCGAACCGTTACATGAGGCTTTTACAAGATTTAGAGAAATGATGCGAAGATGCCCTCATCATCAAATTGAGAAGTGGGAGTTGGTTAAATGTTTTGTACGGGGTTTAGATGACACAACATGGAATCGTCTCGAGTCGACAAGTAACGGGACTCTTTTGAGCAATCACGAAGATGATGATTGGGAGTTTTTAGAGCGGATGAGTAAGCGGTCAAAAGAGAAAGAATCGGCCGATAGAGCTAAAAAACACCCCGTTTCCCGATCACTTCCCGATCTTGACTCTAAAGATCGGATTTCCACTCTAGAGCGGGAAATGGCTCGTATGAAGAAGAAAGAGGTAAATGCGGTTCAATTTGAGGTATGTGAAGGTTGCGGTGATATTGGACATAGAGTGGAACAATGTCCAACGGGGTCGAGTGACTATACGGAGGAAGTCAATCAAGTGTATGGAGATAGGAAGCAGTATGACATGAACTCCAACACTTATCATCCGGGGTTGAGGAATCACCCCAACTTCCGATATGGTAATGCTTCAAATCAAATGAACCCGAATTTTCAATCGGGTAACCAAGGAGGTCAAAGCGGAGCATCATATCAAAACCGTCAAGGTGGTAATCAAGGAGGTTATCAACGGAATTATAACCAAGGGTACCAAAGAAATTACAATAACCAAGGCGGTAATGGAAGCGGGTCGAACAATCAAACCGGTGGCGATGATTTGGGTGCCAAAATGGATGCTTTGTTGAATATGCAAAAGGAATCTCATCATGATATCAAGGATATAAAGAAAACCAACGAGATTCGGGATAAAGCACATGAGGCATTGGCAAAGCAAGTGGGTCAACTTGCGGAAGAAATGGCTCAAATGAGAGGAAGCACGGGAAGACTCCCAAGTGACACCGCGGTGAACCCTAAGCATCAAGGGTCAAACTCAAGGAACACACGTGAGGTACCAATTAATAAAATTACTTTACGTAGTGGTCGAATCGTTGATGATGGTGTCAAAACACCATCACCCCAGTTTGTTGAAGGGGTGGTGGAGGATGCTAGTGAAGATGAGAACAATGATACCCCCGTTGTGACCATCCCAATCCCCAAGGCTAAGGAAAAGGGTGTGGAGGCTAATACCGCCCCTTATCCCGAAGCATTGAAGGGACCCGTGAAAAAAGTTGTAAACAAAAGAGGTCCACAACAAGAAGAGTTGTTGGAAATTTTTAAACAAGTAAAAATCAATTTACCTCTTTTGGATGCAATTAAACAAGTACCGTCGTATGCTAAGTACTTGAAAGATTTGTGTACCCAAAAACGCACTCACAAATTTCCAAAAAAAATTAGATTTAACCGAAAATGTGAGTTCGATTCTTTCGGGTGCACTTCCACCTAAGCTCCAAGATCCGGGTACGCCTATCATTTCAATTCAAGTAGGCGATTTTAAAATCAACCGGGCACTCCTAGATCTTGGTGCTAGCGTGAGCATTCTACCGGGTAGTTTGTATGACCAATACGAGTTTGGTCCACTTCAGTCGTCTAACACTACCGTGGTGTTAGCCGATTTGACACCTAAACTACCCCGTGGAATTGTTTCGGATGTGATAGTGAAAATCGAGGATTTTTACTATCCGATGGACTTTTTAGTGCTTGATTATGTGGCAAAGGATCCAACCAAACAACCTACGGTGATTTTGGGTCGACCGTTCTTAGCAACCGCAAATTCTCAAATTGATTGCAAAACGGGAACGGTTGACATGACATTTGGAAACCGAAGGTTGAGGTTGCATGTTTTTTCCGGACTTATGAACCCTCCAGTTGATGATGAATGCTATATGGCGGACGTCGTTGACACGTGTATACCTCTTTGCGACACGGTCGTAGATGGGTAAAACACAATGGAGGATTGTTATATGTTTGACAGGTCACAGGTGGAGATGGATAAGAGCATAGACGAGGAAGTGAGAAGTTTGGAGGTGCTTGCGGTTAGAGAGGGAAAACCGACATGGACGCACCAAGTTGAGAGTTTACCGGAGAGCATTGACACCAAGTTGAAGCCGTCATTAGTAGAGCCTCCGGAGGTTGAATTGAAGGTGTTGCCTAAGCATCTCAAATATGCTTATGTTGGTGAAGGCAACACGCTCCCGGTTATTATTGCATCAAATTTAACCGTGGAGCAAGAGGATAAATTGATGGATGTTTTGGTCACTAATCGGGCGGCGATTGGATGGACCATTGCTGATTTGAAGGGTATTAGTCCCTCGGTGGTGATGCACAAAATCATCACGGAAGAGAATGTGACTCCCGTTCGAGATGCACAACGGAGATTAAATCCGAACATGCGGGAAGTAGTGAAGAAAGAAGTGCTGAAATGGCTAGATGCGGGTATCATTTACCCGATCTCGGATAGCCAATGGGTGAGCCCGACACAGACGGTTCCTAAGAAAGCGGGTATACAAGTCGTCAAAAATGACGCAGGTGAAGAGGTAGCCACTCGGCCGGTAACCGGGTGGCGAATTTGTATTGACTATAGGAAGTTGAATACCGCAACTTCCAAAGATCATTTCCCTTTACCGTTCATTGATCAAATAGTTGAGAAATTATCGGGGCAAAAATTTTATTGTTTCTTAGATGGCTATTCTGGTTATAACCAAATCACCATCCATCCGGAAGACCAAGCAAAGACCACGTTTACTTGTCCCTATGGCACTTTCGCATTTAGGCGAATGCCGTTTGGATTATGTAACGCCCCCGCCACCTTCCAAAGGTGTATGATGAGTATCTTTTCAGATATGGTGGGGAAGTCTTTGGAAATCTTCATGGATGATTTCTCAATTTTTGGGTCATCTTTTGAGGCTTGTTTGGATCAACTAGATAAAGTGTTAAGAAGGTGTGTCGAAACTAGTTTGGTCTTAAGTTGGGAAAAGAGCCATTTTATGGTTCAAGAGGGAATAGTGTTGGGACACGTGGTGTCAAGTCGTGGGATAGAGGTTGATCGTGCAAAGGTACAAGTCATATCTACTTTACCGTATCCCACGACCGTTAAAGGTGTTAGGTCATTTCTAGGTCATGCGGGTTTTTACCGGCGGTTTATTAAGGGTTTTAGTGACATAACCAAGCCTTTATGTAATTTGTTGTTAAAAGATCAACCGTTTGATTTTAATGAAAATTGTCAAAATGCTTTTAACAATTTGAAAGAAAAGTTGGTTGAGGCTCCAATCTTGCAATCGCCAAATTGGTCTTTTCCTTTTGAAATTATGTGCGATGCGAGTGATTATGCGGTGGGGGCCGTGTTGGGACAAAGGGTCGATAAGAAACCCGTTGCCATATACTACGCGAGTAAGACTCTTTCGGATGCACAATTGAATTACACTACTACCGAAAAAGAGCTACTTGCGGTGGTATATGCATTGGATAAATTTCGGGCATATATATGGGGTAGTAAAGTGATTATTTATTCTGATCACACTGCAGTTAGGTACCTCATGGAGAAGAAAGATGCAAAACCGAGATTAATCCGATGGGTGTTGTTACTCCAAGAGTTTGATTGGGAGATACGGGATAAGAAGGGTACCGAGAATGTTGTGGCGGACCATTTGTCCCGGTTGATGGTTGAAGAGGATCCTGCAACTATAGAGATCAATGAGTCTTTCCCAGATGAGCACATAATGAAATTAGATAAATTGCCATGGTATGCTAACATTGTCAATTATCTTGTTACAGGTGATATGCCGGCACACTGGGATAGACGGAAAAGGCAACACTTCATGTCCCAAATCAAATACTATCGGTTGGAAGAACCGCATTTGTGGAAGGAGTGTGCGGATCAAGTTATAAGGAGATGCATTGATGACGAAGAGATTCCAAGCGTGTTGCAGCATCTACACTCATTTGCATGTGGTGGTCACTTTAGTGGTCACAAAACGGGTCATAAAGTGTTAAATAGTGGTCTTTTTTGGCCTACTATCTTCAAAGATGCAAATGAGTTTGCCAAAAATTGCATAGAGTGTCAAAAACTAGGGGGTATTTCAAAAAGGGATGAGATGCCCATGCAACCAATCCTTGTAGTCGACATCTTTGACGTGTGGGGAATTGATTTCATGGGCCCATTCCCCAATTCCTATGGCAATTTGTATATCTTGGTGGCCGTTGACTATGTGTCAAAGTGGGTCGAAGCAATAGCCACCAAGACGAACGACCACTCCGTAGTATGTAATTTTGTTCAAACCGATATTTTCTCAAGGTTTGGGATTCCTCGGGTCATCATAAGTGATGGAGGATCTCATTTTAAAAATTTTCGGTTTGGGAAACTTCTTAAACGGTTTGGTGTTGACCATAGGATTGCTACCCCCTATCACCCTCAAACAAGCGGGCAAGTTGAGGTGTCAAATAGGCAAATCAAAGAGATTTTGCAAAAGACCGTGCGGGCGGACCGTAAGGATTGGTCAATTAAATTGAACGATGCTTTATGGGCCTACCGTACGGCACATAAGACACCTATTGGTACTACACCTTACCGGTTGGTTTATGGTAAAAATTGTCATTTACCGGTGGAACTTGTACACAAATCGTTATGGGCTATTAAAGAAGTTAATGTTCAATATGACGATGCAGGAAAGGAAAGGAAACTCAAGCTATGTGAGTTGGAGGAGCTAAGGGAAATGGCATATGAATGCGCGTCCAACTACAAGGATGGAATGAAGAAAGCGCATGATGCCAAGTTGAGAAAGAAAGAGTTCGAGGTTGGCCAAAAGGTGTGGCTTTACAATTCGAAGCTAAAGTTCTTTCCCGGAAAGCTCCGGAGCAAATGGATGGGACCCTATGTGATCACCCGGGTCGGACAATTGGGTGATGTTACCATCGAGGACCCGAAGGATGGGATACGACAAACGGTAAATGGTCATCGGCTAAAACCGTTTCTTGATGGTAACGAGAAGGTAGACGAAAACAAGGAATTGGTGAGCTTTGTGGTAAGCACACCGATTTACGAGGTCGACTAACAAGGACCGGTAACATTTTGTGTAAAGTTATGTACAAGTATTTATTTGTTTGTGTGTGTTTATTTTAATCGTTTTCGTTCCATACTAATCTCTCTTGATTGTGTGAAGTCCGGACATTCCGAACGGGTCATGAAGACACAAGGTATGTTTTTAGGCTTTGTTATGTGCATTGAGGACAATACACGACTTTTTGGGGGGTGGTAGGGCCGTTGACGGTTATTGCGTTTTCAAAATTTAACTTATAAAAAAATCACAAAAAGATTTTTAATAATTTTTTAGGATTTTTGTATGTACATAGCTCTTTTATTAAAAGTCCATAATTTTTCTCATATTTTCAAAAAAAAAAAAAAAAAAAAAAAAAAGTGAAGTTCTGTTGACCGTCGCCGACGGTCAACATATGCGTCGCCTACGGTTCCTGCATAATGTCCGTCGCCCACTTTTATCCGTAGACAGCGTGTTAAGCCGTCGCCCAAATCTTGAAATCCCGATACCGTCGCCGACGCACCAGTACACCGTCGCCGACGGTGTGTCTACAATCAGCCGACGCTGATTTTGTTTTTGGCTTATAGTTCGCACCCAAACCCACTTGTGGACACCCAAACACAACCCAAGGCCATTTTTCACCACACATTTGACCCGAAATCAATTCAGCATCATCCTAACTTTAATAATGTCGTGAAAACACCTGCCAATCTCTCTCTTGCACTTCATCTTCCTCAATCTTCCTCTCTAGAACCCTAATCTTCTTCTTCTCATAACTTTCTCAATTTTCAGCCAAATCCTTTAATTCTTGAGCCTAAATTGTGTAGTTTTTTCAGAGGAACAAAACCCCCATAACAAATTCCATCAATTCTTGCTCGTTTGCAAGATTTCTGGGTGTGTGTTTTAGGGTTTTGAAGAGTGTTCATCCAAGCTTCTTATTTTACACTTTTCTTTAGTTCCTCTTGTCAATCTTCATCAAAGGTATGAACTTTTAGTAAAATTTATGCATGATTATTATATACATTGTTGATTTCTTCTGAAATTTTAAGCATATTGTTTAAGAGTGGGTTGTTTATCATAATGTAGGATGTTTTAGCATAAACTTAAGAATGATTGCTTGATTTGGGTGGGATTTGAGCATGCTTTAGTCTTGGTGATGTGATTACACTAGATTTGTGCATGAGTGAACATAGTTGTGATGATGAATATTGTTGAAACCATGAAATTTTGCGAAATTTTTGGAATAAACATGTTTAATCAATATAGATGATAAGATGTGCGACTTTGGAAGTTTAAAAAGGCGATTTTACATCTAAAATTTGAATGAAGTTCAACATTGCACACCATGTTCAAAGTTTGAGATTGTTAAAGGTTTGGGGTGTACTAATTGTTGTTGTCTTTGTCTTGTGATTGTAGCCATGTTCCGAGGAAGTAAGAAAGCAAAGACCTCCGGTCAAGGTTCATCTTCGGGAGCCGGTTCGGGCTCCGGGGTATATCAAAGGCAATGGGAACAACTAAGTAATGTAGTAGAGGGGGATGGGCAACTTATTCGACAGGATTGGGAGTGGGAAGAAGAAAAAAATAGTAGATCGGCTTTGGCATGGAAGGACGAGAAAACTAAGGCTCTTTCTCGTTACAACAATAAGAGGTTAGAAGCCAAAATGTGGAAGATGAAAATGGTCACGGGTGTTTCAAAATCCGTACCCGAAAGGACTGTTTGTGAACGTTCGGTAGATGTTGAAGAGTTTAGGAAGATTGGTATAGTGCAAAGGTTTGAGAAACTTGGCTGGGAACGGGTGATTGACTGGTGTGATGATATCACTACTCGGGTTTATTTGGGGGCAGTTTGTGAGTGGTTATCCACCCTTCGTTTTGAACATTCTGATAGACCGGCTCATAGGTGGAAGTTGATTGGTAACATTGGAAAAAATCAAATGGTCATGTCTTTCGAACATATGAATGCTATAGCGAGGTTTGACTCACTCGGGATCGACGCGTATGACTATTATGGGTATGATCAGTTTTTGGACAACAAGAAAAACGATGCTGACCCAGTGAGGCTTTTAGAGGACACCTTACTAAGTTCTGGGGGTGCAGGTGATGCAAGGGCCGATTTGTCTTTGATGGGGAAGCTACTTCAAGGTATCTCTTTAGAGAACGTTATGGTACGGTTCGGAGACCGTGGAAAGGTGAAGGCACCCGACTGTCGAGTTTTGCATGCATTGTTATACGGGACGCCCAAACTCTCGTGGCGTCAAATTGTTATGATCAACACATGGGATACACGGGAATCGTTTAAACGAAAGATGATTCCTTATGCAAGGTTGATTAGCGCCATGATTCTCCAACAGAATGCATTACCTCAAGACTCACTGTGGGTGTCTAAGCCCATTGATCAATTCAACTTCGCCTCTATAAGGCGACATTGGAAAATAACTGTGAAAGCTTTTGGGCATTTGCACACGGTTGAAGATGAGCAAGGGGATCGTTATCGGTTTAATGACAAAGCGGGTGATGAAGAAGGTGATGAAGAAGAGGGCGATGAGGAGATGCCCGATGTTGTGGAGGAAATTGATCCTTCCGGTCCGCGGGGACCGAGGCAAAGGTATAGGAGGAAGCATAGGGAAATCTCTGCCAATGTGGCAGATTTTGTGAATCAAAGGCAAATACCGGCGTATCGGTTGTGGAACCGTGGAGATCAAGCGATCTACGACAATGTGTCGGCGGGTATTGGTGAAGCAAGAGAGCACCATGCTAGTAGGAACGAATGGGAAGAGGCGCAAGGGGCATATTCGCAGCAACAATGGGGTTTTCAAGCATCTTTCCGCGAGAGGGTGGAAAAGCAGTTGGAGGAACAACAGCTGCAACATGCGTTACAACAATCACAAATGGAACGCATGATACAGTTGCAAGAGGAAGAAAGGGCCCATAGACAGGCATGGGAAGAAGAGGCGGCTAGGAACCAAACCGCACAAAGAGAGTTGGACCAACGCCGATGGGGAGCGTTGGCCTTTTCTAACCAGATGGCGATTAATAACTTCAAGGTGCTCCACGATCAAGAAGGCCATCAAAGAGATTATCAAGCCGGTCTCCCATATGTTGAACATTCGGGTTGGACCGATTACCCCAACCTTCCTCATCCGCAAGGGCCATCTGATCCAACCCCTCATTGGCCCGAGGCAGTCGGCTCGAGTTTTGTTCCAATGCCATACCAACCGCCACCTCAACAAGAGTCAAGCCCGCTAGATAACTATAGGGAGATGTTCGAGTCCCTCACTGGTTATCAATACCAACCCAACCCGCCAGTGGATCCAAACGAGCGATATCAGCGGTAGAGGTATGGTATGTCTTTTGTTGTTGTTGTTGTAAATTATATATTTTGTTTCTTTCTTATTTTCATTTTGTTATTTAAATTCTCGCCTAGTTAAATGAACTTTGTGGGTGTGTTCCCTATATAACCCTCACGAGACCTCTCGTCCTTCCAAGCTATTGGGGGGTTTAAAAGGGCTTGTTGCATAAGCTAAATGCAACCGTGATTCCTACGAAAGTGAGTTAGGTCTGTTGTTGTTGTAATTTATTTTCCACATAAATCAAAGTAAAATAACGTATAGCTTGGTAATATTTTCATAAAAGTGGTAGAACTAGGTAACTAACAAATTTTAGTGGTTGTGAGAAGCATGCTTCTACACAAGAGTTAAGATTTGTAGGTACATTTGGTTCGTGGGACAACCGCTTTCATGAAGAGGAGAGGAGCATACGAAGAATGAGCTCACAAACCAGGTGCATACGTTTCTTTTTATTTTTGATCTTTAGATTAGCAAATAAGTGGAGTGTATTTTGTATATTATTTTGTTCGCAGTGAAATTTTGGGGGAATTAGCCGTGTCACATCTCTTGTGCGTTAATACTCTAGTTCTTACACATTGAGGACAATATGTATCTCAAGTGTGGGGATGGGGGAGTAGTAAAAATTTTAGATTTTGACTCATTCATTTAAATACTACACATTGAGGACAATGTTCACCTCAAGTGTGGGGATGGGGGAAAATTTCAAATTTTTTTCAAAAATATCTTGTTTCAAAAGCGATCTTAAAAGCACAAGTAACTAAGTCAACGAGGGATGTCACAATCCATTTGGTCTATTGTCATGGTCAAGTTCGAATTAATAGCATGACGGGTATTTAACGGGTGGTTATTTGGGAATAATCCGCCTAAGAAACTAGTCTTTTATGCATGTCACATACCATACCCTTTTAGATATGTGAGGTTTTGAGCCACTTTTATATCATAGATTACATACTTATGTTTCTTTGTTTGAGTGGACCATTAGTCATATATTGTAGAACTTGCAACTTTTGATACGTTTGAGACTATAGACTGAATACAAGCACAAGAATGATTAAGGCATTAGGTAAACCTTTTCTCTTAAAACCTTTTATCTATCCTTACCCGAACAAACTCCCTAGTTGCCCATTTTGAGCCTAAACCTTTCGTTTGACCACCTTATAGCCCATAACCGTTAAACCTTTTCTTTTAAACCCGTGTGATGGAAATTCGATTTTAGGAATCGTTTTTGTATAGTTGTTCTTGTTTATTTGCAAAAAAAAAAAAAACAGAAAATATCATGAAAAAGAAGTGAAAATCGTTGAAGAAAAACACAAAAAGAAGTGTTAGTAGTTGTTGAATAAAAGGCGAATGTTGTTGCCTCATATTTGGTGTTTATAGTTAGTTTTGTTAGACTAGTCATTTGTAATAAAAAATCGAATTTTCATCACCTTAGCCACTTTAAAATATCCTAATTCCTACCCTTCGCCTAGCCCCATTACAACCTTTCAAAGACCTTTTGACTTGTGCTTAGTATTCGTGATCAATGGTGGAGAATGATTGAGTTGCAAGCTTATGTGGGTATGTGTTCTAATCGGTTTTGAGTGAATAGTCTTTGAAGTGCTAATACCTTATAAATATTAGCCAATTTATAAGCCGAGTGGAGAGAACATTGTGAGGGACATGCATGAATTGTTGGTTTTACAGGCGGGTTAATCTTGGGTAACCATTTGTGTACTTAAAATCACATTACCGTTAAATATATTGAAAATTGTAAAGAGTTTGAACTTTAGTATGACATTGGACCTTAACCTTTGTCTCGGGAATGGGGAATGTATTCGTTGTTCGACCCACGTGAAAGTGAAAAACAGATTTGCTTGAGGGCAAGCAAAAGACAAGTGTGGGGATGTGATACGTGGTCGAAAACCGGTGCTTGTAATTGCTTAATTTGATGTTTTTACACAAGTTTTAGTTTCGAATGGTCTACTTTTGATTAGATATGTGTTTTGCAGGTCTAACAGAGTTTAAGGAGCTTTTCGGGAGCTTTACGGGTCACCGGAGCAAAAACGGAACCACCGGGATGCGAAACGGGTCAATCGGACTCAAGAAATGGACGAAACAGAAAGTTGAACTTCTAGGCACCGTCGCCGACGCCCAATGGGGCCGTCGCCGACGGGTTATGCATTCTTCCGTCGCCCGCAACACCGTAAGCAGCGAGTTTAGCCGTCGGCACCAGGTGAAGATCTACGGACCGTCGCCGACGGGACATCAGGCCGTCGGCGACGGCCTCCCAATGTTGCTGCGCGGTTGTTTGGTGTTTTGGGTCAAATAAACGAATGAAAAGACTTTTTGATCATCAATTCGGGAGTTACACTTTTTGTGGAGTTCAAACTTGTTCTTGGAGCCATTACCATTGATCAATCACCTACCAATCATCTCATTCCATCTCTACAACCAAAATCATCATCATCCAACACACGATCAATCATCAAACCCTAGTTCACCAATCCATCATCCTTCTCATCATCACCATTTCATAAACCCTAATTCTCCATCACTCCTTCATCCTACAAGCTTCAAGATGACTCCATCCGCATTCCAAACATCCGGTGATCAAGTTGCATCAACCATGAGCGGCTAATCATCTCGGTTTCACCCCGGTGTAGGTAGTTGTTAATTTTAGGGTTTCAATTTGTTCTTGTTTCATCTTAGTGACAATTTGTATTTGGTTTTTGAAACTTTTGACAATAGTATTACATTTGTTACGAATTCGTGAATTGTCGAACGATGTTAAAAGTTATGACTTTGCGAAACGGTGATATGTAATTGTACGTTGTCGTTGTTAGGATTTACTTGTGTTGATTACAAAGTGTCTTTTTGTCCGTTCTTCGGGGCGTTGATAGTTAGAAGCACCTAAGTCACGGTACACTAAATCCGTTAATCGAATGCATTTGAGTTGAAACTAAAACTTGTAGAAATCCTAGGTTAACAATTACCGAAACCGGGCGTGATTCCTTTTTATCATTATTGTTCTAGTAACCATTTTCTCGTAATCGTTAATCATTAGTTGTTCATCAATTTAATCAATTCAATTAGTCTAAACTCATATCTCTTATTTAAACAAAAATACAAAAATACTTTAGCAAGCTTCATAAACTGTGACAATTGTTTTAATTCATTCGAATCCACACACAAACCACATACTCTTCGTGGTTCGACCCCTTACTACCACTAACACATTGTTAAGGGTAATTTGGGCTTATAAATATTATCTTTGACCGGAGCGCGACACTCCGATCAGGTACTTGGATGAATGAAGCCTTTATCGAGGAGTTCCTGGAGTTGACTAGATAACTCTTGCATCTCGGAGGGTGCAAGTCGGTAAGGAGCCTTCGACAGGAGTCGAACCAGGTATGAGATCAATTCGAAAATCAACAGATCGAGGGGGAAGAAGACCAGGAAGGTCTTCAGGAAAGACATCAGGGAAATTACACACTACTGGAACATCGCTTATGCTTTTTCCCTTGCCCTTCGGTTCCACAATGTGGGCCAAAAAGGCAAAGTACTACTTGCGTAAACATTTATTCGCTCGAGTGCATGACATCAACTTCAGTTCTTTAGAAGGTCGATCTCCATAGACGTGTAAGGTGTCACCAAGTGGGAAAGGAAAACGGACATATTTCTCGTGACAAGTGATTTCGGCATGGTTCTTACGCAACCAATCTATGCCGACTATGATATCGAAACTACCCAATTGCATGGGTATGAGGTCAATGGTGAAAACGTGATCGTTAAGAGTAAAAGAACAATCACGGAGAATAGAATCAACTAGAATAGACTTACCATCGGCAATCTCAACAGAGAACAACTTAGGTAGTTTAGAGCGTGCACAGTTCAGCAAAGATTCAAATTCTACATACACAAAGCTTCTGTCGGCACCAGTATTAAATAGTATTGAAGCGTAAAGATTATTAACGAGAAACGTACCATTAACGACAACATTGTCGTTACGCACTTGATTCGCGTTGAGGTTGAACGCTCGTCCACGAGCGGCTTGCTGTTGCTCCTGATTCAGTTGGGGGCATTGAGGACGGATATGATTGGGGTCACCACACTTGTAGCAGGCACGAGCAAGTTTAACATTTGGTTGAGCAGGTTGAACTGGATGAGCTTGCTGAGCTGGTGGAGCTTGGTTGGTCTGCTGCATAGGGGCGTTGTAACAACGAGCGGTGTTATGCCCATAACGGTTACAGATAGTACAATGGTGCAAGCAGAGTTCACCAGGTGATGATATTGACAGGTGTTGCACTTAGGATGAATCCCAGTGTACGCCTTCTTTGTATTGTCAGGTAAGGCAGGGTTAGGATTCGCAGCAGGAGTTGGAGTTACAGCAGGCACAATAACATTGTCGTTGGAGTTCAGAGACTCTCGTTTCTTACCCCGGCCACCACTGGGCTGCTGGGTGATTTGATTAGCTGGCTTAGAGGGAGCAGGAGGCTTGTTGAACTGTTTATCACGAACACGATTGTTGTTCAAACTTGCAGCTAGACGGTAAACTTCTTCAATATTGGTTAGTTGCGCCGCCTCGATTGCGTCACGCATGGCAGCAGGTAATCCATGAATGTACTTCATGATCATGCGCTTAGGGGTAGACACCAGATGAGGCACAATGATGATGAGCTACTTGAAATGGGTAGTATATGCCAGATTGTCATCATCCACTTGTTTCAGATGCTAGAATTCGTCCTCGAGCTTCTGCTGCTCATGAGGAGGGCAGAATTCGAGCATCATCAGTTCCCTAACCTCAACCCAAGGTAAAGCATAGGCTTCCTCATTGGATCGAATATTCCTCTCATTTGTCCACCATTCTAGAGCTTTTCCTTGAAACACACCAGTACCACTCCTAGTCTTTAGATGCTCAGGGCATTCGCTGTTGATGAAGGTAACCTCGATGTTGTCGAACCACTCCAGCATAGCAGTCACTCAATCACTGCCCGTGAAAGTCTTAGGATTGCAGGAGACAAAGTGTTTGTAGTTGAAGCTCACAGGCTTAGGTTGAGTCGCTTTCGAGTCCACAGAAGAAGGAGGAGTGTTTGAACCCTGGATCTCAGTGACAATCTTAGGCACAATTTGTGCGATCTGATCAGCCATGAAAGACATCATTTTCTTCTGAGTTTCAGACTTAGACTTCTTGTTCGGGTTGGAGAGTCCTCTAGCCGACATCTGAGGATCCAAACAGAGAATAGATAAGACTCGATCATAATGTTTAGGTTTGACTAGTATCACAAAGTATATCATCTAGCATATAAATGCTTCAAATTGTTTCTCATGTTTCAAATAGTTTCCCATAGTAAATCAAGTTTCCACATTGTTTCACATAGAGTAACGAAAGCATCATAAATTTAGTTTGTTCACGAGGGGTTATTACTTCTGTTTTAGATTGTGGAAAGAGTACGATTCGTGTAACAGTTTCGGAATGAACAAGCATAAAGTATAAAACCACATATCAACAAAGATAATGTAAAAGATAGGCTCATAAACCATAGGATTGTTTCGGGTAGAGAAACGTTGACTAACCAAAGTAAATAGACTCCTTTCGAATTAAGGTAACATGCTTTGGCCTGCTTGACAAATACGTTCATCGATGTTAGGCCTACGATATTTGTCCTTTCGGTTACTACACGTCCTTAGTCTATTAGAAGATTCGAGACTTTGGTGAGACTGAAAATCGAAGAGTGGGACTAGTTATCGAGATGCGAGTTTCACCTCTAACTTGGTAACATCGTACCCTGATGTTGTTGGTACTTATCAAAAGATAAGACCCATTAGAATAAGAAATGGAGATTTCCCTTCAAGGTTTGGATGTCACTCCTAACTTGAGGGTAAATCTCGTGCAAAATATAAGCATCGCTGAGTGAAAGTCGTCATCAAAGGCGGGAATCACCCCTGTTTTGATGAGTTATTTCGATTGTGTTACAAGAGTGTTTTCAAAGTGTCCAAGTGTGTATTGTGTTAGCCTTAGGAAAGGCATGTAAGTTTAACAAGGAAGTATTGCTAGGAAGCATTAAGGCAGAATGCATAAGTTTTAAACAACAGATAAGAATCAAGTTCCTAGAACCATAGACTAGGCAAAGCATTCCTACTTTTCCTAATTCCCTATAGTTATGGCTCTGATACCAATCTGTCACACCCCAACCGATGAAAGAAACATCGGGGCGTGGCACTAAGCATTCAGATTGCTCATGAGGTTCCATAACACTATTTGTTTCAATATAGATTAATCAAAATTTCATAAATTTGTCTAAAAATGTCAAACATATTCCACTGCCAACATATTGTATCAAAACCAACATAGACATCTAAATATTGATCAAAATTAACTAATTATCTAAGATGAGTTTCTAAGCATCATCCTAGCTTGTTTTCTTGATTCCCAGCTACTATCAACCTGCAACATGTATTAAAATAAAATCAACAATAATGTTGGCGAGCATACAAGTTTGAGTACATAGCATAATAGTTTCAAGTTTAAAACTCATATCTAACATGAACAACATATAAATAGTTTCAGCCGTGCTAGCTCACGCAGTCCAAGTGATAGCCCTAGTTTCCCAACGCATTAACGTGCCTACCCTACTTCGACGCATCGAAGAGGAGGTAAAATGTCCCCTCCTAACAATACCCCAATAGACTAGCGGGGAGGTGCGTTACTCCTATAGCGCTACTATTGTTAAGGCGGAACTACACACAGGGATAAAATGTTCACATAGCACAAAATAGTCTCAATAGTTTCAATAGTTTCATGTTTTCATGTTTGATACGGATAGAGTATGTTTCGAATAAGTTTCAAGTGTCAAGTGTATTGATATAGAATACATGTTGCATCCCAAAAGTGTTTAAAACCAAAAAGGGATCGAGTATACTCACAGTATGTGTTTAATGAATAAACACAGTCTTAGATTGAAGGGAGCGCGTTGGAGATTAGCCTGAGCATAGAACGATAGCGTAAGCGTCGAACAGCGTGTAAACGGTGCGTCGGATGATGAGTCGAACGAATGGGAATAACCCATCCGAACGAATGGTCATCCGGACGGATGACCATTCGAACGGATATCCATTTGAATGTGGGTGAGTGTTTGTAAATCGTTTTGAAACTTTGAAGTTTTCTTTGTAGCATTTAAACAACTGAAAAATATAGATACCAAGTCATCCGGTCGGATGGTCATCCGGACGGATGGCCATTCGATCGGATGGCTATTTGTTTGGTAGCTTGAAGTTTGAATCAATCCGTTTTAAAAAACCATGGGAGTTATAAAAGAGACTGATCTTCTGGCCGAATGGTCATTCTATTGGATGGTCTTCCGATCGGATGGCCACTCGAGCAGCAATCTGTTGTTTTGAAAACTTGGGGTTTCTAAGTTAAAAATTTGTGATTTAATGGAGACGGCGAAACAACGTGTCAAACAACGGAGATCCACCAAGGTTCAGCTCGTTCGATCGGATGGGAACCACCCCATTCGATCGTACTCACTGCTTTTTTGATGAAGTTTCATGCTCGACCCGTTACTCGGTCATCTCTCTGGTAGAATCTGTTTTCAAGCTGGTTCTCAACTAGTGAATGGGCAGAGAATCTGAATGAGTCTAGATTCCATCGGTTTTGAGTAGAAGAGTGTAAAAGAGTTGAAAGAAATAGTTGTAAACAGTTGAAAATAGATGCAAAGTGTGAAATCTTGTAAAGATTCGTGTTAAATCATGTGGAAATCCTTCAGATCTGGACCGAACTCGATGAGGTGATATCATACTTCAGTTTGCATAAGAAACCGAGGTGATGTCACCTTCAAATAGTCCAAATCAGGTGATTTCATGATGAAAAACAGTGATTTTCGTAGAGAAGATGATGGAGAAGTGTGTAGTGATGATGATTGTACAAGATTTGAGTGGAAATGCTTACCAAAACGCCTTGAATCTTGAGAAAAGTGCTTAAAAGTGAGTTGGGAGCGTCTGGTCGAATGGGAATTGTCACATCAGTGAATAGTGATGTGACAGGTGGGTATTTATAGTGTGTGAGAGTTAAGGCGGTGCAGGTAAGGTGTCGGATGGCCTGTCGATCGGATGGCCATCCGATCGGATGTCCATCCGACCGAGTGGTCATTCGATCGGCCAGGTTGTGCGAGTTAGTGTCCAACTTTCGTTTTATGCGAGCGTTGCGTTCAAGCGAGTTGCGTATCATTGAGAGTATTCATCGTTTTATGGCATTTCAGCATATGATTGTATAATCAAGAGTAGATTTGTGTTTCGAATATAGCTTAATCAAGTTTCTTGTTCAATAAGTATCACATCATTCATCGTTCAAAGGGTCAAGATTCACATCGTTCAAAGAGTCAAGTCTCATATCGTTCCAAATGTTTAAAAATGTCACATAGAGTTAAGATTCACATCGTTCATGTAATAAGCATCACAAAAGTATCATGTTGCGTGAAAGTTTCACATAGTTTAACAAAATTGAGATTCAAATCGTATCATTCTCATCATGATCGAACATTTCGGGTGTAAAAGTATCTCATGATAGGAAATACGAGACGACTTGCTATTTATAGGTTAACATCAAAACGCAGGGCGTTACAAGTAAGTCATCAGAGATGGTGCTGTATATCCATTGGGATACTAGTGCATCTAATTCTTTCCAGACGGCATAACTTGGATCCGTGGATTCCGGTGCGGGAGTATCATCAAGATGATCAAGAACCTTGTAGGCGATAGCATGCAATTTAAATAATTTCACCCAGGATGAATATGTTACCTTTGTTCCATCTAGGGTTCGGATCTTGGTCAGAATATTGGTCACTGAATATGAAGGATGAAGGGTATTTGACTTTGCTGAAGTATCAGAAGAGGAGGGGGTGTCAGCAGGTTTTGTCATTGTGAGAAGAGAGGGTGACGGAAATTTGTGGTAGGGTATTCAGAGTCGTGGCTCTGATACCATAAAGATATTTTGATGTTGAATATTTTCTGATGATCCATTCCAATAAACAAGAGCCCTTTAAATAGGGAGGAATACAATGTAAACCCTACCACTAAAATAGGAATAGATATCTACCCTTAATATAGATAAACATTAACAATATTATATACAAATAAAGTCCTATAATATGTATCGGCTAATATTAACCTTATTTATCGAATCAATTTGAGAGTTTCAGAGTGTGTTAAAGAGTTGAAACGTTTTGAGGATCTTGTCAAATTTGTCTATTCATTCTTTATCTTAGTAGACTTAAGTTGACTTTCAATGTAAAGGTTGTTTGTTTACCTCTTAATGAGGCTCTTGATGGTTCAGAGCTCTTACTGGTTCAGCACTTAATGGTTCAGACTGTTTGTTTCACGAGTAGATCTCTGAATGGTTCAGGCATTTGCCTCTGAATGGTTAAGATTAATACAGAGTCTGAATGGTTAAGACCTCTAATCTGAATTGGTCAGACATTTGCCTCTGAACGGTTAAGCATTATATAGGCTCTTAATGGTTCAGACCTCTTACTGGTTCTGCACTTAACCATTCAGATGTTGGCAAACAGCCCCTAAGTTGGTGTAGTACAGATTTAGAATTTTACGATGAAAATGGATGCGTAAAAGTTCAAATTTTTTTATCTTCCTTTGATGCCATTATTGAGGTACACAACAGAAAATATACGAAACTTACATAAATTCATGTATTGAATATCAGTTGTGGTTCGTAATAGACATAATTGAATCTAATATTAGTCAGGACACCCGCTGCAACGTGCGGGCCTTCCCACTATAATTCATTAATAGAATAGAATTAAAAAAAATAACAATATAAATGAAACATCTTTTCTAAATATATCCCCATGTTTAAGTAACAAAACTTTTATTTATTCTTATAGGAGTAGCCAAAAGTACTGTAATAAACCTGTTGTAGAGATACATACCCTCTTAAGTCCTTTAGACCACGGTTCCCACAAAGGCATCTTTAATGTGGCTACTCCTATAAGGGACTGTTTGTTTCGCGAGCAGATATCTGAATGCTTCAGACATCTGCCTCTGAATGGTTAAGCATTATACTTAGTCTGAATGGTTAAGACTTCTAATCTGAATTGTCAGACATTTTCTGAACGGTTAAGCATTATACTGGCTTTGAATGGTTCAGACCTCTTGCGGGTTCAGCACTTAATGGTTGAGACCTATTACTGGTTCAACGCTTAACCATTTAGAAGTTGCCAAACATCGCCTAAGAAAAGATTTTGAATCTCTTAAACAACCTAGTAGAGGATTAAGTATTAACCGAGATTAAGATTGTCAAAGCCGAAATTCCAATATTCTATTTTAGATTAATAAAAAAGTTTACATGACTACCTTTTGAGTACTAAAAGAGCAAGTCTGCATTTGAACAGTATCTATCGGAACAGGATCTGATGGATACTCGCACTCAATCGTGCCTTTATCCACCAGAGCATCACATGGTTCCGGTGTCACGTTACTCGAGACACCGGAAACATCAGTACAGTTCCACTGTACTTGTTTTGGTTTGTCACTCAACCCAATAGTAACATTTGATAAACAAAATCCGGTAAACGGATCGCCTTCAATCCCGCCCATATTTCCCGCCATTTGTACATCATCCGCCACCACATTTCTATAGTTGATCCGGTCAATTTTCGGGAGTGCCTTCGGGTCATAACCTGGATCCGGGTGCTGCCCATATGCACCCGTGGTCCAAAATACGTACTTCATCGTATGTAAAGTCATTTTGTCCACGAAGATGTCGGTAACATATGCTCCCCTACCGGGGCCCGTCTTAATTCTGACCCCGGATTCAGAATTAATAGCCGTGATATCTTCGGCTCTAATGTTTTTTATGCCACCCGACATTTCACTCCCGAGTGCAATCACTGCACTATCGGGGGAAATGCATGTTAATCGCCTTATGATCACTTGTTCGGTAGGCATCCCGAATTTAATCCCGTATTCATCCCATCCGCTTTTCACGGCGATACAATCATCACCGGACACGATGAAAACATCCTGAATTTTTACATTTTTACAAGAATCTGCAAAAATAATATTCACCATAAATATTTTATAAAAACTGATTTTTTTGCTAGAGAAAAGAGGTATCAAAAATCTAAAATAATATAATGAAACCTGGATCAATTCCATCTGTATTAGGAGAATCCACTGGTGCAAGAATGGTTAAATCTTGAATAATTATATCACTGAAATAAATTAAAAAAAAAACAGGTATTAGATTTAGAGTTAAATGCCATTTTAGTCCCTGTGGTTTGGGTCTTTTTAGACCCACCGGTGAAAAATGAAACTTTTGGACTAAACTGGCAAAATGGGTCAAACCACAAGGACTAAAATGACATATAACTCTAGATTTTAAATCAAAAGAAATCAAAATCAAACAGATAGTATGATGATTAATGCATTTTGATTTACGACGAACCTGCTATATACCGGATGGACGAACCATGAAGGCGAGTCGACTAGAGTGAGGTTAGATATCTGGATTTGATTTGAGTACATTGGCTCAATAAGGTATGGTCTTGTGTTCTTCAGTTTCTTTTGATGAAACTTGTCCCACCAAAGCGAACCCTGGCCATCGATCGTGCCATTGTCGCCTTCAAGAACACAAATCATCAACACATTAGTTAAATTTCAACAAAACTGGAGTTAAACTGGTTTGACATGATCATTTCATCTGCAATTTATGATTTTGCTACACCCAAAACGACTTGATAAAGACACTCAAGAGATATATTCACGTGGCAAACAAACTCCTCAAGTACGTTAACTTGACCAAACTCAAAAAATAAGTATGCTTGTTTGACTACCGGACACCAATTAAGTCATTTCATTTGACTAGCGGATTCCAATTGTGTCGACTCATTTCACTAGCGACTTAATTTAGTGAAGTACCTAGAAACCAAAACCATTAGGCTATGGTACGGGCTTTTCACACATCACAATTGAAAAACTGTCACCTCAGCGTCACGTCAGTTTTTACCAAAAATTTAAGAGCTTAATTAATTGCTAATAAAAAATCTAAAAAAATAATCTATGTTTTGGTTGTTGCGGTGTGTCACATGGTTGAGGCGTGGTGTGTATCACGTGTGAAAAATTGCCACATCATCTCACGTGCGGTGGATTGAGACACACGCTTCATGGCGTTAGAGAATATATTAACTAAACTTTATTACCTTTCCATTACGGTAGTTAAAATATATGTTCTAACTAGTGGGTTACCCCGCGCTACGCGTGCGGTAAGTCGATCGGTTTCAATTCATTTTATTGCCATACCGCACTCGCTATACAAAAAGTTAATACCAGGTACCGGTTAATATCGAAGGCGTTTTAAGATAAATTTACAGCGAGACATTCATATTTAAAAAAAAAACTAAGAAAAAAATAGTTTATAGTTTCTAAAAAAACTAATTAGAAAGGTCATATTCGAAATAATAACTACAAAAGGTTACACTTTCTAGAAGTAAAAAAAAACAAAAAAAGCTAATTAAAGGATACATTTTTAGTCTAAGAAAGCATTAAAAAAAGTTACAAATAAAACTAATTAATAATAGCGTATAGTTTAAAATAGAAAAATCGTTTTATTGAGTAATTTCAAAAAAATGTTCACTGTAAATCTTTCAAGTCTTTTATATAACCTGCAATAGTTTTTAAACACTTAAAATGAATAATAACAATAATGATTGGTTAAAAAAACACAATTACATTTCCTTTATAATTTTCTTCATTACATCAACCTCCAAAAACTGGTGATTTTTATAAGGTATCACTATTTTCACACCCCTAAAATCTTATTTTCACACAACTACATGTATACGGCCCGTATAGAGTTATACGGGCCGTATAACTGATTGTTGCACAAAAAAATGTCAGGGAATGTTTTTTTGTCCATGTATACGGGCCGTATAACATTAACGACCCATATAGAATGTTATACGACCCATATAATGTTATACGATCCAAAGCTCATATAATGTTATACGACCCGTATAAAATGTTATACGGCCTAATATTTTCTCTATGTATACGAGCCGTATAACATTACACGAGCCATATAACATTATACGGCCAAATATTTGTCATGTTAAATTATTCTATACGGGCTGTATAACGTTATACGGTCCGTATACAGGGTGTGAAATTAAAATTTTAGGGTGTGGGATTATTACGACCCTTTTTCTAAACCACATTACAAATCAATACAAATCAAAACAATTCACAATCCAATTCTTATAATAAAAGAATTAAAGACTATACCTGTTATAACAACATCAGTAAGGTGTGATCCACCTATCAAACTACTAAACCTTCCTCCCGGTCCATCTCGACCGGCGCCATACGACGGCAACGGTTCAATTAGCGGATATTCTCCTTCATCCTGCCAGTCAAACATGAATATGACTCATTTAACTACTTTATACCTCATGTACTCTATAACACACTTTATGCTTTATTGTGTACTAAACAGGTCAGGAATTACCAGCACATATAACATAATACCTGAGACGCAAGAACAACCGCACCAAACTGAATAAACAACGTGAAATGACTAGTTAGGTTAAAGCTTCCGGTGAGCCACTTCCCCGGCGGCACAATAAGCTGCGATCCGCCGTCGTTTTCAAACTGACTCAGATTCTGAACCGCCGATCGGAAAACCGCCGTGTTCGACGTTTTTCCATCACCGACTCCGCCGAAATCCGTCAAAAACGCCGTGTGTTTACGGCAGTTGATTGCGGCGTAGGTGACGTCAGATCCGTCGGATACGTGTCTCCGGCAGTTAACGGTTGAGGCGGTTATCGACACGAAAATCAACAAAGTTG
Organism: Helianthus tuberosus; assembly: GCA_030545235.1. NCBI lineage: Eukaryota > Viridiplantae > Streptophyta > Magnoliopsida > Asterales > Asteraceae > Helianthus > Helianthus tuberosus. Next base: position 102,190,163 of record CM060392.1, on the reverse strand, counting down.
TTATCGAATTCTGCAAATGATGATATATGTGATCGAGCCTCATGGTTGTTTTTGTGATGAACATTTGCGAGATGTAACGGATTTATAGGGGAAGATTTGCATGCAAATATTGTGATAGTGATATTGTGATCACCTATGCAAACGTATCAAATTTGTAGTAATTGGATATGTTATAAAGATATGGGATTATATGTGAATAGACGTGTAACTTATTATTATTATATTTGTTTTTGAGTTTGAATGATATGGTATGGAAAATCATGACATTAAATGTGTTTAGTTTTATTTTTTAAGACATATATCATTCCTTCTTTTTATGCAAAAATTTAGAATGTAATTTATTAGTGTAAGGAGGACGGGGCATCCATGCGGGTATCGGGTATCCTCTTCGGGTTTGATAATGCGCCAGAATATTGTCGTCAACTTTACGGGTATGGCGTGCGGCTAAACAATCCGGGTAACTTAACTTGTGTAAACGGTGATGATGTTGAGGTCAATATGACCGTTAGGCAACGCTCCTTTGGCCATTTTCATTTAAAAAAATAATCAATTTTAAACCTATATATATTTATCTTCCACTCACAATTTAAATTGCACACATTCTCGTATCCAGTACTTGATTCAAATCAAAATCATTTCACTCTAACTCTTCAATGGATTCACAAAAAAAAAATATCCCTAGGTGCCGGTTCAAGCAAACGGGGAGCTGGTTCTAGCAAACGAGGCTTGAGGTGGTGTTTTTGGTGGTGAAGCGTATATACCACACCAACCCACGCAACCCCTTCCAACGCCCAATGTATATGGGCAACAACCAAACTATTTTATTTTTCACAAACTATGGTTCCACCAGTTCGGCTTGATTTATCTCTGGAAGCGATGCATAACTTCAATGCGTTTGTAACGTATAGGAACTCATCTCATTTTGAACAAGAAAATGTGGAACAAGAACCACCACTTCATTATGACTTTGATGATGATGATGATGATAAGGAATATGTCCAAGAAACGCAATTTGAAGCTAACTTGGAAGAAATGAAAGTTGTGAGTGACGAGCTTGTAGGGGAGGATGTGGAAAAAGGTAAACGCAAGAAAAGGGGGAAATTTGCGAACCGGGCCTCACGGGTCGATTGGGCTCCCGAAGAAGAAGAAATGTTGGCTCAAGCATACATCCACGTAATGCTAGACTGGGAAAAAGGAAACCGACAAAAAAGATGGATTGTGGAAAGCCGTTTTTAAACACTTCGTTGTGCTTGCGAGCAGTAGCGCGCAAGCGCACGATCAACTTAACTCAAAATGGACTCTATTGTTGACTAAAATGAATTGATTCAACGGTCTTTACATTCAAGCGGTACATTTTTATTTTATTTTAATTTATTTGTTGTTATTTTTTTATTACACTTTAACTTTTTTTTTCTTTATAATTCCATTCCTATATTGTTTTTATTTTAAACAAAGGATCGTTTACATAAAAGCGAGTGCAACGATTCAGACGTTTTGGAAACGACACTTCAAGATTATCTAGAAAAAAGAAACAAGCTTTCAAGCACCTTCGAGCATGGAAGGTTGTTAAAGAATTCGCAAAATAGGATCAAATCAATTTGCTGAATGAAGATTCTGCTGGAAATTCTGACAAGAGAAAATCATCTGATTCGGCTAACTTCGGTGCCAGACTTGAACGATGAAGTTAGCCCAACACAACCCAAGAGGAGAGCACAAGACAAGACTCCGGGTTCGTCAAGCCAAACTGGAGTAGTAGACGAGAAAATATAAGCTTACGCCCAAAAGAAGGAAGCGTGGATGGAAGCATTGGTTGATGCAAGACAACAAAATCTAGTCGCAACTACAATCTTGATTAACGAACAACTCAAAAGTGTTTCCTAAGTGACGAGGGACAGAAATCTTCAAACATATATTATGCCATACAACAATCTCGACCACGGAGTGCAAAAAAATCTTTATAGCCCGCAAATGAGAAATTGCGGAAAAATATGGTTGGCCGACGAGCCATTTACCGGTTTTGTAGTTTTATTTTAATTTTTAAAAAGTTGTTTTTTTAATTTCTTTTAGTTTGAATTATGTATTTTAATTTTTATTTTTATTTCAATGAAGTTTAATTTTAACCTAGCATTTAATTTTATTAAATAAAAAAGAAATATTTATGACAAGGGTAAGGTGCCATAATATTTTATGGCTTAAGGCTGGAGGGTGTGGGGGCGTCACCCCCGCCAACTCAGCCACTATAGCGCCCCTAAGGGCTCCATCACCACACCCTCCATTTTAAGAGGGGGGCGCCATACCTTCATCGCCACCATGGTAACGCCAAACTTGAAGGTTTCATGTAGGGCCCACAACATATCAACCAATCAATTTTTTTTTTTTATTTTGTTTAATAGGGGGCTCCATCCACACCCTGCAAATTAATGGGGGGCTCCATGGCTGACGTGGATCCTACGTGGCCTGATAAAGCCCCTAAGGGGCTCCAACCACACCCTCCCGCCTAAGGATAGTTTTAAAGAAGTTTGACATGGACAAATTTGATTGGTTGGAGTAAGGGTACTACCCTTTGATGCCCCTTCCCCCTTAAGGCTATAGGGTGTGGTTGGAGCCCAATGGGGCTTTATCAAGTCCACGTAGGATCCACGTAGATCCACGTCAGCCATGGAGCCCCCCTTTAAAGCCATTCGAGCTCGTTACCATGGTGGCGAGCCTTCAATGGCGCCCTGCCATAGCGCCTGGGGTGTGGTTCGATAGCGCCTTGGGGCGCTATAGGTGTCCAGCTGGCGAGGGTGGCGCCCCCACACCCTCCAACCTAAGAATAAAATACAAATGAGTCTTAACATACAAAACGATCTTAACATGAGAAATGAAGGAAGTCTTTCTTTTAGTATGATGTTTAATTGCAGAATGTAAAAAGAAAAAAAACATGATTTTACATTAGTAGAGTAATTGTTGGTGCACGGAATGTCTGTTGAGTACGTCTACATCAAGTCTTAAGTCAATCTAATTTCGCTCCAATGGACAAGAAAATGTGTGATTTCGCTTATTTGTCAATCTAATTTCGCTCCAATGGACAAGAACATGAGTGATTTCGCTTATGTGTCAGTATAGTTTCGCTCATACGAACCATTATGATTTCGCTTATTCGTACATTGTGATTCAGCTTATTCGTACATTGTGATTCCGCTTATTCGTACATTGTGATTCAGCTTATTCGTACATTGTGATTCCACTTATTCGTACACTGATAGTTCCACTTATTCGGACACTTGCTATTTCGCTCATAGTGTCATATTTCGATCGATAGTGAACTTTTTCGAGTCAAGATTATTTCACGACAATCGAGTGTCAGTGTATTTCAGATTACTTGATATTGTTTAAACTGATTGAGTTTGTTTGTTTTCTTTCAGGTATTTGAAGATGTCAAGCAACGGTGAAGAATTCTACAACACATTCTACAAAGCTTTCACTTCCGAATCGACAGATAAAAGATCCGAGATGAGAGAATATTCGAAGGAGATTTCGGAGAATTTGAAATTCGAGAACATGTATGGAAGTCAACAAAAACCACCAAAGCTAATGAAAGTTGAAGATTATCACTGGTGGAAAAACAGATTTGAGGGTTGGGTAAAAGCTTTCGCTCCTGAAAGCTGGTTAAAACTGACAGATGGATACAATGAACTAGTAAAAGAGGGAGGAGAGTTAATAGATGCAAAAGATTTTACAAAAAAAGATATAAAAAATGTTGTGGCTGAATATAAAATGATCACATTCATCAAACAGTCAGTGAGAGAGGATATTATCTCGTTACTTGAACAAGAGAAAACTTCAAAGAGTTTGTGGGAAGCGTTAGAGAGAAAATGTGTAGGTAGTAATGAAATTGTTAAAAACAAAAAGAAATTGTTGCGTAAAGAGTTTGATTTATTCAGTTGTATGAAAAATGAATCTATTTGTAAAATGATTGAGAGATTCGGACATCTGAAAATGGAGCTGACCAGACACAAAATCTTACCTTCTGAAGAGGAGCTGGTGGATAAATTGTTTGATTCATTGCCAAATGATCAAGAGTGGCAATACTTCGCTCTAATGTTGAAAAACACAATCAAGCCTGAAGATTTAAAAGTGGATTTGATGATTGAAAGGCTTGAAAGTCATGAGTTAGAGATAAAGAGATCTAAAGTCAACAATCCAGCTTATCAGCAGAATGTAGAGCTTTGATTTAAAAGTGGATTTGATGATTGAAAGGCTTGAAAGTCATGAGTTAGAGATAAAGAGATCTAAAGTCAACAATCCAGCTTATCAGCAGAATGTAGAGCTTTACTACAGAGGAAATGTACCGCATGCTGGGTCTCCAAGAACAGCGTTTTCTGCAGAAAGTTCAAATTCAGTGAACAATGAAAGTCTTCACAGTGGTTTTCACAGTGGATCTTCTTCAACAGTTTCAAGTCAATCTACTTCAAAGAATTTATTCCAGTGTAATATCGCAGTGGATCTGAAGAATGGGCAGAATTTCAGTGAAGAGTCGGCAAAACAACAGATGGTTTTCTTGGCATCTGTACTTGAATTGTATGAAAGCCTCGTTGCAGGGAAAATTGGCAATACCAACTTGACGAAAGAAGATTATGATCAATTAGACCCCGAGGAGATGGAACTGATGGATATAAGATGGTGCATGGCCAGTGCGGTTCGTCGGGCACAGCGGTTCATGGAGATCACGGGGAGAAAGTCAATTGGTGGACCATCTACCAAACTGGGATTTGATAAATCTAAGGTGACATGCTTCAAATGCAAACAAAGAGGTCATTTTAAGCGCGAGTGCAAAAATGCGTATGCTGATGATGATTCTGCAAACCCGTTCAACGAAGATTATTACAAGAAAGCAATTTATCATCAGAACAAGTCTGAACCACCAAGATTAAAGCAACCAGAAGAAAGATCAAGGGCTCTTGCAGTTATATATGATGATGAAGGTTACGACTCGAGTCAAGTTTGCCCGGAAGAAGATGCAGTTGGATATGCATTTGTTGCAAATGATGATCATGATACTTGGTGGAGAAGAGACAGTGCAAGATGGGAGATTGGCAAATTGTATGAACCATTTAAGGAAGCACAAAGAGCCAAGAGATGGAATGAAGAATTAGAGTGTTACATGGATCCACAGGGTAATCCAGTAGTTGATCCATCAAAAGTGGATTTTGATGTTGTAACCAATGTGTTTCCAAGTGAGGGTACTTTCAACACAAGAAGGCTTTCTGATAAAAGCTATTTGCCAAATTTGATGATCAAGTTAAAAGAAGTTTTTGAAGCAAGTTTACCAAAGGTGGTAGAACTGAAGAAAAGAAAAGAAGAAGAATTGAAGAAGATGATTGAAGAAGTGAAGACTGTTGCAAAGCTTGCTGGAGAGGAACAGAGAGCTGAAGAAACGCAGAAGAATGAAGAAGCTCAGAAAGAAGAAAAGGAGGAAGATCAGAAAACTGAGTCAGAAGAACCGGTGCTGAATGAGACTGAGGTTAGAAAATCTTCTGATCTATTGAATGTTGAAATGGTTGATGAAAAAGAAAACAAGTGCAGGAATTGCATAGAAATATGCAAAGCCTGTACTGGAAAAGATGACATCATAAAAACAAAAGACAATGACATAGTTAAACTTGAAAATGTTTTCACAACAAAATGTAAAGATATGATTGAAAAAGAAGAAATTTTGAAACTAAAAGTTGAAAAATTGACACAGAAATGTCAAGGTCTTGAAAAGGATAATGATGTGTATAGACAAATGTGTTCAGCAAAATGTGTTGATTGTGTTGAAAAAGAATCTAAATGTCAAGATTTACAAAAACAGTATGATTCTTTAAAGTGGTCGAGTCAGAGAGTACAAGAAGCATATGATACTTTGAAGAGCCAAGTCAAAAGTTTTGATCAAAGATTGTCAGAAACTTTAGTCACTAAAGAAATGTATGAAAGAAAGTTTAAAGAAAAGCAAATTGAATTGAACAAATGTGTTGATGAAATTGCTAATCTTAAACAAGTCTTGGCTGAAAAAGAAAAGGTTGTTACAAAACTTCAAAGTTATCATAACTCTTCGTACATTCTCGAACGTATTTTCAACATCACACCAGATGACAAAGATACTGAAAATTGCAAAAAGGGTATTGGTTCAGAATTTCATCAGGTACCACCACCATTGAGAAACAATTATACTTTTTATGATGAGGAAAAGGTGACAAAGGGTTTGAACATAGCTGACCAGTTACCTGAAAGTATCGATGTGACTTACTCCAAATCTGATGATGCTAATGATTCAGAGGTGGTAAGTAAGGTTGTTGAAAGCGTTTTGAAAGATGAGTCTACAAAAGGTAAGTCTGAATCACAGGATGAAGATGAAGGAAATCTTTATGATGGTTATCTGAAAAACACAAAATCCGAGAAAATTTTGAATGATGATTCAAAAGGATTGGTTTATACCATGATTGGATCGGATAAATTATTCTTAGATGTTGTATTCCCGATTCAGAATGTGATTTCAGAGAAGGTTGATAAAGTTTTCAAAATGGTTGAGATTGAGAAGTCGGAAATTTCAAAGTTTGCTTGTAAAGGTCATAAATCTTTTTATAACAAATCTGGTTTTAAGAAGAAAAACATGAAGGCTGGTTTGGGTTATAAAAAGAAACGAAATTGGAATTAAAGTAAAAAACCAAATTTGCAACAAAAGATGAGTTTTGTTCAAGGGAAAAGCTTGAAAGAAGAGGAAAAACTCAAATTTGGACAACAGTCTAATGAGGAGTTTGATGCTATGAAAAAGAAACAACAACAGGCCAAGGATGTTTCAAAGAAAGTGTGTTTTAAATGTGATCAGATTGGACATGTTGCACGAAAGTGTCCAAATCCAAAGCTTGTTGATGTTGAAAAACATAAATCTGAGAATGTGAAACCAAGGTCAACCAGATTTGATTCGAAACAAACTTGGAGGTACAATACAAACAAGTTTGCTTCAAATCAAAATTGGAAATCAAACCCGAATAGGTTCGATTCAAGACAGACCTGGAATTCTCACACACCCAGATTCAGAACAACACAGAGTTGGAGAACATCTGTTGATATGACAAAACCTCAAGAGTTTTGGAAACCTAAAAATGTTATTCAAAATCAAAAGGTTCAAAAAGAGACAAACTTTTACAAAAGAGGTACTCCGGAAGGTCAAATGTGGAGTGCTAAGAAACAAGTGACGTCAGAAAAAGATGAGAAAGTTGAAATCAACGCTGAAAAAGTTTTAAATGACAAAGAGTTTCCGAAATTAAATGAACATTATTGTGTTAAAATGCCTAAGGTTCAACAGACCTGGGCTAAATTGTTCAAATGATTGATAAAGTTTGAATGTGCAGGTGCTCAACGAAGCTGAAGATTGTGAGAATGGTAGTTGGAGCAGCCTGGCACAGGAAGAGGTTGCAGGACCCTGGTTTGGTTGAACAGGGAGTTTAGTTTGTTTGTTTTCTGTATATAAATAAACAATATTTTCAAACCCCTAAAAATTTGAAAAATTAAAAATAAAAAATATGTTTGTTTTTAATTTTGTTTGAATGTTTGTTGATTGAATACGCTGAAACCCTCACGGCTGAACAAACATGATTAATTTCACAAGATTGAAAAACGGTTTTCAAACTGTAAAATATCAATGTGTTGTAAATCATGGGGGTACGTTATATTTTCTGCAAAACAGAGCATGAGATGCAGAAAATGGATGGCGAGACAAAGCTATCAGTGTTGGTTGTCAAATGTTCTTTAAATGGTTTTGCATTTTAGGGGGGGGGGGATATATTGTTGTCAGAAAATACAAAAACATTAGAAAATTTGAAAAAGTCAAAAACATGATAAAATTTGAAAATTGAGTTTTTGGGTAAAAAGAGGAAATGATAGTACATCAGTAGACAGTTATAGTATGCTAAAGAATTGTAATGATTATATAGTGTTAAACAGTCTCACTGATGATATGTTGGTAGATTTTTATACATTTAGTAAACTTTTTCGGGATATAAATCTAAATTCAAACACTTGCTTATTTCGTGGGGAACACTACTTGGATATATAGGTAACCCCTGAAATCTCGTTTGAAAGGTCTCATAATCTGATATACTAGGTCTTTATACTCAGTGATATCTGGGGTATTATTCCGGGACTTCTGCTGAACGGTAGTTCTGACCTAGTCCTCGAATAATACTTTCTGCAAATGCTTGAAAAATAGCATCACCCTCAGCATATATGATAAGACAATAAAATTGCTTAGCAATGCTGTTGTAAAAAAGATCCTCTAAAGGGGACACACCCAAGTTGAGTCATGATCTCTCTGCTGAACGGTAGTTCTGACCTGAGCTCTCATGATTCTTCATAAATTATTAACCCCTTACAGATATCATTTGTGTTATAATTACCTGTAAGACTGAATATTGGGATCTGGATACGGGAGTATATTCAAGAGGTGGTACACATGAATGAGTTTAAGTTCCTAAAATACCTAATTCGTATCCTGAATCAGTTGAAGTTTGTATGAAAATTTAAGTGGATTAGTATATCGACAATCTAAGTGAATTGTTTAATTCTTAATGTGAAATTAAGCTCAACGGTACTTGTGACTTGTCAAAAACTGATATGATTCTCTGACGCATACTCAAACAAAAATATTGTCTGTAAATATGTTTGTACATATTTCTTTACTGCTTTACGTTTTCAGAAAATACAAAAAGATTTTGATTTCTGCTTTATTTTCGACAACCGATGTCTGAGTGCTGAGTTTCAAAATCTAAGTAAGCTGGTTGTGTTTCTGAGAATAAAACAAGTTCATTAATTTGAAACTTGTATTAAAATCAAAAATTCAAAAACAGTTTGTGATATCTCCAAGGTCATTAAGTTGGACTTGGATGATTAACTGTGGGGGGATTTGGATGCTTATATTGTTATAAGAGTTAGTTTCCGATACGATTCGATGAAACTGCCAAATTCATGAGAAGTGATTTTGAGGAGATTGAATTGTCAGATTATGATATTTGGAAGATTAAAATGTTGTTACTTATAGTTGTATGAGTGATTACAGGAAAAGTCCAGACTACGATCCCAAGAGCAGAGTCTAAGGGGAAGTCTGAAGACAAGCTGGAAAGCTAGGTGTCGATCCCTAAAAGCACGGAAGCTTGACGAAAGGGGGAGCCTGCTGATGATAAAGCTGTTGATGATAGAACCAGTGATGAGATCCGGGTGTAAGAGTCAAAGTAAGAAGCTGATCAAAAGATTGATGGATGCTTACAATGTTACAATCTGAGTGAGGATGCAGAATGATCAAGACTGAAGAGGTGTCATAACAGAGAATAGTCACTGAAGACTTCGTCAATATCCGAGGGGGAGTCTGTTAGTGCATTACGTCTATTGACTTCGTCTTGTATCATGTTATGTTATAGGATAGGTTAGAATAACTAGTGCACGAGGTTCGAGAATCGAAGATTAGAAGTTAAGTGTGTGATTTCGCTTATATGGACACTTGGTCATAAAAGCGAAATCATAAGCTTCTGATTTCGCTTATATGGCATGTCCATATAAGTGGAATCACTACTACTATATATAGTGCACTTGTTGTTCATTTGGTAACGGTTCCGGAAATTGTAACGAAGTGCTGCCAGATTGCTTTCAGGTTGTAAACGTTGTTAAATCAATCAAAGAAGCATTATAATTAGTTTGAGCATCTGTATCTTTGATTCCGCCTTTGATATAGAGAAAAGACTCTTCTGATTGACTCGTTCGGGTCCAACAACGATCCTACAGTAATTATGTGATTTTTGTAAAGTGATTATAATTTGTAAAGTAAATATTATTACTGTATAGTAATTACATAATTACTCTACTAGTGTAAAATCATGAGTTTTTTTTTAGATTCTGGAACTAAAATACGTGCTTGATAAGATGAGAAAAAAAAATTTTCCCTCATTCACTTTTTACGTTAAGCTAATTTGTATGTTAAAACTTATTTGTACAAAGTTAATTTCTCCATATTTGTCATATTGAAAAAAAATATAAATAAATATGTTTTGGTTCCTTTATAAGTTTATTATTATATTATTTTTTTTAAGGACAATGGTTACATTAGTCCTACTTCTACTCTTAAATTACACCAATTCATACTAATTATACCTATGTTAATGTCTTTTCTTCAATAATGGAGAGTTCAAATGAGAAGAATTTTTTTTGTAAGAATAAAAAAAAAGATATTTCAACCAATAAGAATGCTTCATTTTATTTTATTTTATTTTGTATTTAATATTAGTGTAAGAGTATATTGATAAACTTAGATGGATCATTAATTGGTAGTCTTCCTTTTTAATAACTAACTAAATTAAATTTGTAACTTATTTTCAAAAAAACATATTTTTTCAAAAAAAGAAAAAATATATAATTTAAAGTGTAGCGTAAATTACTAAGGTATGTAGGATAAATTTCAGAACGTGTAGGATAAATTTTGATGTGTGTAAGCAAAAATTTAAGTGTGGATGATGATAGTGTTTATGACTAATTAATTAGTCAAAGATAATAATAAATGAGTTGAGAGAAAAAATATTTAATGTTTTACATTTGTACTCTTTATTCTTTTTCTTCTTAATTTATTTTTTTCTCAAATAAATATTTCGCTTCTTCAGTAAGCAATAATCTCTATCACCTATCTTTTTTTTGAACGGCGATATTTCTACAACAGGCGATAGAGATCGCACCTACCCTATAACTCGGGTAGGCCCCTCCGCCCCACTCCGGCAACCAAGGCTATGTTGTCTTAACCGGGCCCACGCTTGGTGCTTCAGAGTTTGGCTAGGGCGTTCCCCGAGAAAATTTCCAGCCCACTGCCCACCCGATTTACCGGGAGCGTGTAGTTGCACCCTCCACAAGAGTCGGGGACTCTCTGGAGTAAATGCACTGTAATAGAAAACTCGGGGCGGCTCCCGGGTTTCGAACCAATTGGCCCTCTACCCGTTCATTGCCATTCCCCCAAATGTGATGAAAGTGGGGATCGAACTTGGCCATCCTAGAATGAACCAAACCCTTTCCACCACTCCACCACAACCTATCTAAAGTTGGAATCGCTTTATTATATTTAATTATCTTGTGTAATGCACATTAATGGTCATAAATTGTAAAACATTAATCATAAAAGCTTTTGAAAGTAAATTTGTTAACCAATGATAAATAAAATCCGATGCAATTAAATTATATTATATTATATTATATTATATTATATTACACTAGTATTAAGCCCCTGCATTACAGCGGTTGTCATAAAACTATATTAAATAGTAACAATACTATACCATTGTTAGCGACCACCAACACTAGAAAAACTCGTAGAAACAAAATAAATAAAAACGGGAAAAAAATAACGACGAACGAAAAGCAGACGTAAAATCTTTGAATAACGCACGCTCGTTGCTGAGAAATTAAACCGAAACGTAAAACATACAAAAAATAAACTAAGTCCATCCAGGACCCGCGTGTTGGACGAACTTGCCAAACGCAGAAAAATAGATGTGACGCGATGTGCCAGTCAAACAGGAAAAAATATACGGAAAAAATATTGAACCCCACACGCACGTTGTGGTGCGTTAACTCTCAAAATTTATAACAAAACGAAAAAACTTGGGAAAGATGAAAAGTATGGTGGACCCAAATTGAAAATAAAAAATAGTTGAGATTAAATTGCAAAAGATGAAAAACTTTGGGTTAAAAGTAAAAAACAAAGGGTTTAAATTGAAAAATTAAAGTTATTTATTAATTTTAGATAAAGATAAGGATAAAAATAAGTGATATTTATATATTAGTTGGTTATTAATTAATATTAATATTTAAAAAATTTATTAAACAAATATAAATAAAATTTATGATGTTGGAGGAGAGAATGGTATGTGACATTATTTGAAGTCTTCTATTATAAGTTAGATTAGAAGATTATATTATGGATTACACTACATTAAATTAAATTAAATTAATTTTAAATTTTAAATTTTACGTATTACGTTACGTATTCCCTACATATACAAAAACCAAATGGGGGAATAGTTCCAGGCAGCTGCCTGACACTCCCCCATTGGACCAACACGTTTATTGTTTTATATCCATTTTTAAATTACGTTTTTGTCCCAGCTCAAAATAAAATTACGCTTTTTCTCCCCATCTCAAAATTACGATCTTGCCCTCAATTCAAAATTATGACTTTGCCTGCCACTCTCCCATTGGACCAACCAGTTTATTATTTTATATCCATTCTAAAATCACGTTTTTGTCCCTCTCTAAAATTACGGTTTTGCTCGCAGCTCAAAATTACGATTTTTCTCTCCATTCAAAATAAAATTGTGGTTTTGCCCTTAGCTCAGAATTACCTTTTCGCCCCCAGTTCAAAATAAAATTTTGTTTTTGCCCCCACTTAAAAATTACGATTTTGCCCTCTGTTCAAAAATGTGATTTTTCCCCGTTTAAAAATTGTGATTTCGCCCTCAATTTAAAATTACGTTTTTTCCCCAGTTCAAAATAAAATTATGTTTTTGCCCCCAGCTCAAAATTACAATTTTTCCCTCGGTTCAAAATAAAATTGTGCTTTTGCCTCAAGCTTAAAATTATGATTGTGTCATTAGTTCAAATTTATATTACGTTGTTACCCCCAAATTAAAAATTACGATTTTACCCCTGTGAAAATTTACAATTTTGCCACAGGTTCAAATTTACAGTACTGTCATTACCTTAGCTTTTGTCAAATTACGATTTTACCCCAGTCAAAAAATACAACTTTCCCTCAGTTAAAAATTACAATATTGCCATTGTTTTAGTTTTTTTATCGAAACTATAAAAGTGTTTTGTTTTAATTGGTTGACTCGATTTAATTGTTTTTCGTGTCAATGAGCTGACTAACACTCGCTCATTATTCGGTCATCGCCCCGCAACGCAGGCGGGGCACCAACTAGTTAAAATACAACATATAACTTTGACCAGAGGCCAATAAGGTTTCTCATTTTTTTTAGATTTCTTTGGTTTTTTTAGTTTTGGTCCCTAAGAAGATAAAATCAATTTTGTCTTTTACTTTATTTTGATTTTACTGTTTTTCATGCTTCTTTTAACATGTCACAACATACGTAATAGATGATGAATGTGGCTCTCTTTGAATTCTTTTAATTATTCTTTTTTGTCAATTTAATTATGAATGAGTAGCATTCACATCCAAGGAATCAAATTATGTGTGTGTTGTTTTTAAAATATAAAGAGTATAAAAAGTGGTTGTGACTCAAAATTAATAGATAATAAACGAGCCGAGCTCGAGCTTGAGAAAATACAAACGAGCCGAGCTCGAGCCTTGAAAACAAAGCTCGAATCGAGCTCGAGCTCGAGCCCGAGCTCACATAAAGTTAATCGAGCTCGAGTCGAGCCTGGTCAAGCTCGGGCTCGGCTCGGCTCGTTTGCACCCCTAGTTGTGAGTAGAGGAGTGAGAAAATGTTACTGTTCATCTGTATATTTGGGGGGACACTGTTCACCTCCTATAATTTTTTAATATATTTTGAAAGTGGTTGTGAGTAAAGGAGAGTGAAAAGGTAATGATAAAGGTATAAAAAATATTATTTAATTGAAAATGAGAGAGAAAATATAGTGTTTTTTAGTGTAATTTAGGGTGAAAATATAATGGACTGGATGTGAATGCTCTAACATCTCAATTTTCATGAAACTTTTTATTACTATATACATAAGTGGTTTTTGTTTTATTTAATTACACTTTACTTATTATTTGATTTGATTTTCCTACGATAATTTTGTATTCGTTAAGTTTTAAAAAGTGTTTCAATATACATTTATGATTATTATTTTTTGTCAATCTGTCTATATAATTTTTATTGAAAACGGAAATTTTTGAAAATAAAGTTTATTGATAACGTACTGGTAACATTAAAAAACTAACCAATTTAGAGCAAACATCAGTACCAATATTGGTATTATCAGAATCGGTACCGGAATTTGGAATTATGGTTTTTGATCGATGTAAAAACACGCTTTGATACCCTTTTGGGGCATATCACGACTTTATTTTTTGGGTTTTATCTTTCGTTTGCCATAATGAGTGTCGGTACCGTAATGAACTTTATCAATACCTACCAAGTTCCCGCCACATATAGCGCAGGGATACCCACTAGTTTGGCATAAAAAACAATTTTCGAGAGTCTTACTTTTCACTCACTCTCGTCTCATCATCACATTAGGCTATTTGTTATGATGTCTGATAGTGATAATGAAAATGATATCATGTAGGCGTCACGTAGCAGCTACCTAGGTAGGAAGAGTTTTACTATCACTATGACTAAAGAGGCGTTGTGGTAAGCCACGTGTTATGGTTTAAGAAGAAAGAATTGAGACCCTTTCATGGAGATGAGGATAGCGGGGGAACACCACTCCTCTCCTCGCCTCCCACAGATTTACGATGTGAAGGGAACCCCATCGTCACTTATCACGCATGTGTTGGTTCAGTTCTGTTTATACATGAGGGAAAACATGAAAATACATACCTGTTACAGCAGACAGTGCAGTGGAGAATCCAGTAATGGAGTTCGACATGCTTGTCATCTTGATCTGGTTCCTCCTTAGGGTGCTGACTGATGATGGGAACTTAGAAAACCGAAAGGGTATCGGCTGTTAGGAGATGAGGTCAAATTTGATGTTATGCTTATGGGGTATTTCTAATGTGTAATTGTCTAACCCCTTAACCTCCACATAATTCTCCTTATATAAGCACCCAGGAGGAAACCTAATTAGTTAATAAGGGTAATATGGTCCATCAACAATTACCAACTAATTATTTAATAGGTTATTATATATTTTGATCTATATTATGTAAATGATTATAATGGCTATAGATTAAATATTAATCCATAATATATTTAATCTTACATTCTCCCACTTAGCCGAGTAATCATTTACTATGAGTATTAGATAAGCCTGATCAGGAGTTAACACTCATTTTAGCCTTAAACAAGTACTATAGCAGAGAAATACAGCCGTTGAATCATTATGTGACTCAGGACCCCCATTAATCATACTATAGCCTTAATTTAAAACCTAATCGTTATGATTAAAATACGCATAAGCCCTTTGTTTGATTTGTAACTTTATTTGTCTATATGCCATTATACCGGTTGAACATATTCTAAGAGAAATACAAAATCAAACTGAGGAAATTTCATTAACATAAAACATAAGCTAGTACAATATGCTCAAATAAGGTCTTTACTAAATCCCATATTCCGAACATGTTCTTCATAAACCTTAGGAGGGAGACCTTTAGTCATCGGATCCGCAAGCATATCTTTAGTACTAATATACTCGATACAAAGATTATTTTCCTCAACTCGTTCACGTACGAACAGATATTTTGTATCGAGATATAAACCAGCTCCAGTCGAACTGTTACTGTTCGAGAAACTAACGGCAGCTGAATTATCACAATAAAGCTTCAATGGTCTAGAAATGGAATTAACAATTTTGAGTCCAGTGATCAGATTTCTAAGCAACATTCCATGACAGGTTGCGTTATAAACAACAATGTATTCCGCCTTCATTGTGGAAGTTGTGGTCAACTGTTGTTTATGACTCTTCCATGAGATAGGGCCGCCTGCTAACATAAAGATATAGCCCGAAGTGGATTTCTTGTCATCTTTGCATTTGGCAAAGTCAGAATCAGAATAGCCCACCACTTCTAAATGATCACTTATTCTATAAGTCAGTTTATAGTCTTTCGTCCCTTGCAGACATCGAAGTACCTTCTTAGCTGCTTTCCAGTGATCTAGGCCAGGATTAGTCTGATAACGGACTAGCATTCCAGCAATATAAGCGATATCTGGGTGAGTACAGACTTGAGCATACATCAAGCTCCCGACTACTGACGCGTAAGGTATCTGGCTCATTTGCTCCTTCTCAACCTCTGTTGTCGGACACTGGAAAGAACCGAAAACATCTCCCTTAACTACTGGAGCGACAGAGGGTTTGCACTGTTGCATGTTGTAACGTGTAAGGACACGATCTATGTAGGCCCTTTGGGACAATCCTAAGATCCCTTTGTGTCTATCTCAGTGAATTTCGATGCCAATGACGTAAGAAGCATCTCCAAGATCCTTCATGTCGAAGTTATGCGAGAGTAACCGCTTCGACTCATGCAACATGTCTAAACTATTACTTGCCAATAGAATATCATCTACGTAAAGGACAAGTATAGTAAAGTTGCTCCCACTCATCTTGAGGTAGGTGCATTGATCCACTTGATTCTTCATAAAACCTTGTTTCTTCATGACTTCATCAAACTTGAGGTACCACTGACGTGATGCTTGTTTTAACCCGTAAATGGATTTCTTCAACTTACAGACTAGATGCTCCTGACCTTCAGGTTTAAAACCTTCAGGTTGTTTCATGTAAACATCTTCGTCCAAATCTCCGTTAAGGAAAGCGGTTTTAACGTCCATCTGATGTAACTCCAAATCAAAATGAGCTACTAGGGCCATGACGATCCTTAATGAATCTTTACGAGAGACAGGTGAAAACGTCTCTTGATAATCAATTCCCTCTTTCTGAGTGTAGCCCTTTGCAACCAATCTCGCTTTGTAGCGTTCAACGTTACCATTCGGATCCAGTTTTGTTTTGAACACCCATTTGCATCCTACGGGTTTGACTCCGTTGGGTAATTCTACCAAATCCCAAACGTCATTTTTCTTCATGGATTCAAGCTCTTCAATCATTGCTTTATTCCATTCAGAAGACTGGTCACTGCTAATGACTTCATTGTAAGATATAGGATCATTGAGCTTTCCTGGATCCATTTCAGTCAGGTAGGTAACATAATCTTCCCAATTAGTAGGCCTTCTTTGCCTAGATGACCTCCCGAGTGGATTATCGGGTTCAGCATTGTCTTGGTGTTGAGCGTTTGATGTGCCTTCGTCATGAGGTATAATGGGTTCTGATTGTAGAGGTAAATTTGGAGTTGGTGCAGTAGCTTCAGGTACAGTAGTTGCATTGGGTACAAGAGGAGTAATCGGAGTAATGGTAAGCGACGAGTCTCTCCCCCCGCGTCTTGTACTTCTTGCAATTCTTCGTAAGGGTTAGTACTGCTCCCACTGACCTTGAAATCCTCCAGGAACGCGGCACGCTTGGTTTCAACAATACGGGTGACATGGGAAGGACAATAGAAACGATAACCCTTAGAATTATCAGGATACCCAATAAAGAAACAAGTAACTGTTTTAGGGTCAAGTTTCCTTAGGAAAGGATTGTAAAGTTTTGCTTCAGCAATGCAGCCCCATACTTTCATATATTTAAGACTCGGTTTCCTTCCTCTCCAAAGTTCATAAGGAGTTTTAGGGACAGACTTAGAAGGAACTCTATTGAGTATATGAACAGCTTCTTTTAACGCTTCAGTCCAGAGGAATAATGGTAAATTAGTGTTGGCTAACATACTGCGCACCATGTTCATAAGGGTATGGTTTCTTCTTTCAGCGACACCGTTCTGCTGAGGTGTACCAGGCATGGTGTATTGGTTCACAATCCCCTGGCCCTTACAAAACTCATAAAATGGACCAGGAGCTTGACCCACATCAGTATGTCTTCCATAATATTCACCGCCTCTATCTGATCTCGCAACTTTAATCTGACGATCTAATTGCTTTTCAACTTCAGCCTTATAATCTTTAAAAGTTGTAAGAGATTCAAATTTCTCCTTAATTAGATACAAGTACATGTAACGAGAATAATCATCAATAAAAGTGATAAATGAAGTATGTCCTATTATGCCAGCGATTTGGTAGGGACCACTAATGTCAGTGTGAATGAGTTCTAATAAATTAGAGCTCCTAGTGGCACCTTTCTTATTCGCTAATGTCATTTTACCTTTAAGACATTTGACACGTGTTCCAAAATCAGAGAAATCGAGAGGAGGTAAGACTTCATCCTTTACGAGACGATTTAATCGTTCTCTTGAGATGTGGCCTAAACGTTGATGCCACAACATGGATGAAGTCTCTAAGTCTCGTTTCTCTTCCATCTTTGTGAGTGATTCATTAATGTTATATGACAACAAAGATTTGGAAAAGTTATCTTCTAGTTCTAATCTATAGAGACCACCATCCAGAATACCAGTACCATAAAGAACAGAATCATAAAGGATAGAGAGTTTGCGATGACCATGGGAAACAATAAAACCGTCCATGTCTAACTTTGGTCCTGATACAAGGTTCCGAGTTACCTCAGGAACATATAAGGTATCATAAAGTTTAATACATAAACCAGTTTTCATAACTAATTGTAATGTTCCAATGGCCTTCACTTCTAATTCTCGATCATCCCCAACCTTAAGCGTTCTTTGGTTTCTTTCCAGCTTCCGGATTGAAAGGAATCCCTGAGTTGAATTGGTAACATGAACCATAGAACCAGAATCAAACCACCAAGAATTAGCAGGAACACTTAAATTATAGGACTCAAGTATCATAAAATAATCGTTACCTTTCTTAGCCAGCCACTCCTTAAAGTCAGGGCATTCCTTCTGCATGTGTCCTGTCTTTTTACAGAATTTGCAGCGGATACTGCCTAAGGAGTTCTTAGAGCTGGAAGGTGCACTTGTATTAGGATTAGGATTAGGCCTTTGGACTTTTGAAGCATCATTCCTCTGATAATTGTTCTTCCTCTTCTTAGGATTGGAGGTAGTGAAGTTTGCAACATCAGTATGGCGATCCATCCTCATACGCTCTTCCTCCTGTACGCACATGGCGACCAGTTCACTCATTGTCCATTTGTCCTTCTGAGTGTTGTAATTGATCTTGAATGCTTCAAAGGATGAAGGAAGCGAAGTGATGATAAAATGAACGAGGAAACCATCACTGATTTCCATTTCCAGCCCCTTCAGCTTATTGGCCATGTCATTCATCATCATGATGTGCTCGCGAATGCCGCTCCTCCCATCATACTTAGTTGTCACCAGCTTGAGAATAAGAGTACTAGCGTGTGCTTTAGACGTCCCTTTGAATTGCGCCTCCACATGTTCCAAGTAGGTTTTAGCATCTTCAGAATCAGGAATGGCTCCCCTGATTGCATTGCTTATGGACTGCTTCATAAACATGAGAGACATGTGGTTACACCTAGTCCACTTATCATGAGTTAACTGCTCAGCAGCAGTACTTTGAGTGGTAAGGTCCGCTGGCTTATTCTCTCTTAGAGCATAATCAAAATCTAGCAGCCCAAGAGTAAGCATGAGAGCATCCTTCCATGCAGCAAAGTTATCACCACTCAAAGGTGGAATCCCGCAATTTGGTGCTGATAGTGGAAATAAGATGAGCAAGTTATAATACTAATGAAGAAGTCCTAATGTGATCTAAGAGCACGTTAAACTAAGGCAGGCATAAATAATGACCATTTTACATTATGAAGCTGTGATATTGTCTATTACTAACATCAAAATAATAGACTTAGCTAAAAATTCTACTTAAACGAAGACAAAACAGCTTTGGCCAGAAGTGTAATCATTTAAGCATATGTGCAAAGTGGTTGTAACAAATCAGCTTTGGCCAGAAATTGAAACAATCACTTTAGTTATGCACTTGTTGAGTATGCCATCTATGAATGAATTAAATCAGCTTTGGCCAAAAATTAAGACATTCATGCTTATGATGCACACACAACATAGCTTTCGTAATACTTGAACGATAAGTAGATGTATCAAGTCAGCTTTGGCCAGAAATGATATATCAAAAGCTCATTCAAGATAAGCCATTTTGGTTTTGTAAAACATTATCTGATTCTGATTAATTAACTAAATAATTACAAAACCAATTATTTAATAGCAAACCACCCGTTAGCGCGGATCGAACTTGTGCGATCAGTAAGGCCCAAAACTTGTGCGATCAGTAAGGCCCAAGTAAACTTGTGCGATCAGTAAGGCCCAAGTAAACTTGTGCGATCAATAAGGCCTTGTGCGATCCGTAATGCCTTGTGCGATCCGTAATGCCTTGTGCGATCCATAAGTCTTGTGCGATCCACAAGTCTTGTGCGATTATCTTATGCGATCAGATCATCTCTTATGTGATCTGATCTTGTGCGATTATCTTATGCGATCAGATCATCTCTTATGTGATCTGATCTTGTGCGATTATCTTATGCGATCAGATCATCTATTATGTGATCTAATCTTGTGCGATCCAGTTGTTGTAACAACTGAAAATTCGAAAATTATGAATTGTGATATACTTTCCTATTATAACATTGATCTAATTTTATCATAAAATTTCGAAAACATAATTTGTTTATCTTTTAACAGATTTCGAAAATCCTTATTAGAAAAAATAGATCAAAATCAGGAAAACATATAACAATTCAAATCATATTCCAAAACTTAAAGGAAATTTCGAATTTTGACTAAGAACATTATGAACCCTAAACAAAATTATTCAAACTTCATCCGAAATCTGGAATTATTTTACACATTTAAACATATTTTGAACATGCAGATTTCGGAACAGTAACATAAGAATGAGCCCATGTCATCCGAGATGCCATTCCGGATGACAGAAATCGAACAGTAATGATTTCGGATGATGAAAAAAACGAATTTTAATTATCGTTTTAAAACCTGTTTTCCAGTTTTAATCCAGATTTACGGATAGAAAACAGAACTGACTAATCAACATATGCTTTGATACCACATGTTGGTTCAGTTCTGTTTATACATGAGGAAAACATGAAAATACATACCTGTTACAGCAGACAGTGCAGTGGAGAATCCAGTAATGGAGTTCGACATGCTTGTCATCTTGATCTGGTTCCTCCTTAGGGTGCTGACTGATGATGGGAACTTAGAAAACCGAAAGGGTATCGGCTGTTAGGAGAGGAGGTCGAATTTGATGTTATGCTTATGGGGTGTTTCTAATGTGTAATTGTCTAACCCCTTAACCTCCACATAATTCTCCTTATATAAGCACCCAGGAGGAAACCTCATTAGTTAATAAGGGTAATATGGTCCATCAACAATTACCAACTAATTATTTAATAGGTTATTATATATTTTCATCTATATTATGTAAATGATTATAATGGCTATAGATTAAATATTAATCCATAATATATTTAATCTTACAGCATGCATACAAAGGAATTGAAGTGTTGCGGGAGAAAGAGTTCTATGTGGAGGTGAGGGATGGTGGGGAACACCACGCCTTTCCTTACTGGGAGGAAAGGGATGTAGATTGGTAGCCTCTAATAAGCTCTCCTAAAACCATAGCACATAACTAAGTAATAGTGAGTGGTCATTTAAATTATTTTGTTTAATCCACTAATAATTTTAAAAGGCAAATTGGATTTAAATAATCCCAGCTTTCTCATTTGGTCGATAATAATCCCAACTCAGTTATTGACCGCTAATAATCCGAACTGGTCCACTTTTGGCTGATAATAGTTTGCGTTAAATATAGCTTAACGGAGTTAAGTTTTTTTTTCCGAATTACAAACTGATGTTTTAGGGCTTTTGGTTAGAACGAGGATACGGGTTGATTGATTTAAAATTTACCTCGAAATACTGCCCCAAACGACTAAAACGGTGCTTCAATTCGGGTGTTTAAACTTCTAATTAACAAAAATCAAGTCCTTTGAAGCATCGTTTCAAGGTAAGTTTTACATAAATCGACTCGTATCCTCGTTCTGATCAAAATCCATAAAACATCAGTTTGTAATTCAGAAAAAAGCTTAACTCCGTTAAGCTATTTTTAAAGGCGGACTATTATCGGCCAAAGGTAGAGCAGTTCGGATTATTATCGGTCAATAACTGAGTTGGGATTATTATCGGCCAAATTGAGAAAGCTAAGATTATTTAAATTCAATTTGTCGTTTGCTCTCTCTGAAGCTCTAATCTGTCTCTGTCTCCTCTCTCTAAACCCTCTTCTTCTTCTTCTTCTTCTTCTTCTTCTTCTTCTGTGTTGATACAGCAAAATAGAAGAAGGTGACATGTTTGGTATGAAAGCCCTAAAATACCCTTTGTTACTGTTCAAAAACTTCAATTATTAATATATAGGATAAAGGATAATGAATAGTATTTTTTTTAATGCATTTTACTATTTTAAAAATATAAAAACATCAATTATTCTTAGACAATTACTTATCATCTGAAATTTCGATGCAAGCACGTGTCAAAACTACTTTTAAGTCTAAAATACTTATTTTTAAAACAACCAGATTTTAGTTAAAATTTATATCGGAGTGTTAAAAAAAAAAGGTATACAAGATTGTGTATTTTTTTTTTTTTTTTTGACATAAGAAAAACTAAGCACATGTTATTTAAAAAAATGAAATTAAATGTATTAACAAAAAGTATGATGAAGTGTTGCTTAGTGATTGTTGCGTCAAATAATAAATGTTAAAAAAAACCCATTCACATCCTCTCACACAGTGAACCGTCTCACACTCAAACCCATTTTCACACCCATAATGGACGCGATGTGGTGTTTGTGTGGGTGTGGGTGTGGTGGTGAATGGCACCTCACTCTCACCTTCACTGACCATAACATATGATCTAATCGACCTCATCACTCACAACCTGTGTTATGGTCTCGGTCACTCACTCCCATACACTCTTTTATTAAATTTTTAATATAATAATCAATATTTATTATTTAACCTTTGCTTACTAAAAAAATTATTATTTTAACCTTTTCTTACTAAATAAAATATAAATATAATATTAACTAAAAGAAATTTAAAACATTACTCTTTAATAATCCCTAAATAAAAAGACAATAATTTAAAACAAAAATTCTAAAATCTAAAAGTAAAAACCTAAAAGTCTAAGATCGTAGAGTTCGATGAGAGTATGTATTTTAACTTTACACTATATTAATTTCTAATTTGTATCATTTTGCTCTAGCTCGTTGCTAGATCTTAATTAATAAAAAGTCATATTAATTTGCACAAATTGTTTAATGTAAGTTATAGAGAGAAAAAAAAGTGTTTGAAATATTATCCTAAGTTCACAAGTACACAAATGAAATTCAAAACTTATGATTACATCCATACACTTCAATAAACCAAGTGAAGGGAGGACAATGTCATACATGACACAACATGTATATCAATTACAACTTTAAACACAAATAAGTTACAACATTTAGCCTATAGTACTAAAAGAACAAGTGTTCAACTCAAGGACATCAATTGGCACCGGATCCGGTGGATACTCGCAATCACTCGGACCTTTATCCGCTAAAACATCACATGGTTCGGGTTTCACATTACTCGAAACTCCGGATACACCCGTACAATTCCATAATCGATTTTCTTGTTGCGTACCGAACCCAATGGTAACATTTGATAAACAAAATCCGGTGAACGGATTACCATCTATGCCGCTCATATTCCCCGCCATCTTCACATCTTCGGCCACCACATTTCTATAACTAATCCGGTCAACTACGGGGAGTGCCTTGGAGTCAAAACCTAGATCTGGGTGCTCCCCGTAGGACCCAGTGGTCCAAAAAACGGAATCAATTGCTTGTAGATTCATTCCGTCCACAAATATGTCAGTAATGTATGCACCCCTTCCGGGGGAGGTTTTAATTCTGACCCCGGATTGAGAATTAATAGCCGTGATGTCTTCGGCTCTAATGTTTTTTATGCCACCCGACATCTCACTTCCTAGTGCGATCACTGAACCGTTGGGGGAATTACAAGTTAGTCTTCTTATGATCATTTGTTCGGTAGGCACCCCGAATTTAATCCCGTATTCATCCCACCCACTTTTCACGGCTACACAATCGTCACCGGACACCACATTAACATCTTGAATCTTTACATTGTTACAAGAATCTGCACAAAAATGAAAAAAAAAAAAAGAAATTAAATTATCTGGTACATGACCCATTTTATGTTTTATAAAACTGACAAGAAAGTATTAGTGGGTATACCCATAGAAATTAAATTATCTGGTACATGACCCATCCACTCCACCCGATCCGACCCGACCCAACCCAACCCGACCACTATCTTTACCCATAGATTTTTAAAAGTTGATTTGTTTTCAACTCGTATGGAATAACTGACGGTTAAATGCAGTTATGTGGTTATATAATCGTCTTATATATATGTATTTATACGGTTCTCACTGTTTGTCTGTAAAACACTTTAAAACACGTAAGAGAAAATGTAACCGAAAGGGCTAGTTGTATTCAGACCTGGAATGATTCCATTTGTATTAGAAGAATCTACGGGTGCACGAATGGTTAGATCTTGAATAATAATATCACTGTACATAAATAAAAAGTTTCGTTTCAGATTCTGAGATAAAGATTTTTATACAAAACGTTTTAAAACTGGTTGACGGGTTGACCTGCTGTAAACAGGATGAACAAACCACGAAGGCGAGTCAATCAATATGAGTTTGGAAATCTGGATTTGGTTCGAGTACATTAGTTCGATAAGGTACGGTCTTGTGTTCCTTAACTTCTTTCTGTTGAACTTTTTCCACCATACCGAACCTTGCCCGTCAATCGTGCCATTGTCACCTTCAACAACAAAACAACATATCTTAAAACAAACCAATTATTGTCTTCCAAAAATGTTAAAAATGAATGTAACAATATAGGTTTAAAGTTGTAAAAAATATAGATATACCTGTAACCACCACATCAGTGAGGTGTGATCCACCTATCAGACTGCTAAATCTTCCTCCTGGACCATAAGAAGGTAACGATTCGACAAGCGGATACTCTCCGGCATCCTGATCAAGCCGAAAACCGTTGATGGTTCAACCGATTTTATTTTATTATTATTAAAAAAAATTCAAAATGGATTATTTTAAAAATGCATAATGACAAATTGGGTCTTTTTATTAAGTTATGGGTTAGCCGCTATCTAAAGTAAAGACTCGGTCATAGTTGACAATACCGAAGATATCATGCCAGTTGTACAATTTTTTCTTGTAGCAGTTAAATACACTACAAGACAAAATGCACTATGCTGGACTGATATCTTCGATTTTGTGAACTTACACATAACTCGCTATCTTAGATAGTGACTAACCCATAACTGAAAACAAAACGTAAAATGTATCCAAACTCGTTATATTACTTGTATATATATATATATATCATACCTGAGAGGCAAGAATAACCGCACCGAACTGAATGAACAAGGTGAAATGGCTGGTGAGGTTAAAGCTTCCTGTGAGCCATCTTCCGGGCGGCACGATAAGCTGTGCTCCACCATCATCCGCAACTTGACTGAGGTTCTGAACCGCGGCTTGAAAAACTGCGGTATTTGATGTTTTTCCGTCACTAATGCCACCAAAATCTGTCAAAAACGCGGTATGCTTACGGCAGTTGATGGCTGCATAGGTTGCGTAAGATTCGAACAACAAATTCCTCCGGCATTCAACGACAGAGAGCGCTATTAATCCAAGAACCAACCATCTCGCAACCAAATGCTACATATGAAGATTCAAATAATTAGAAAAAGTAAGAAATGTGATACTAAATGAAATGAAAATTATTGAAGATGATGCATACAGTAGAAAGTGTTGATTGATGAAAGAATGCCATTTTTGCCTATGATAAAAGAGTAGTAGATGCAGGGGATTTATAGTGCAAAAGGCTTATAAAATGCATGAATTAATAAAATAATAACATACATTTTTCCTTGGCTGTTTGTCCACCAATTTTTCGTCCATAAACAAACATGATACTTTTATTTATGCTTATAAATTAACTGTATTTTAATTTTTAAAAAACAACAAATGTTTCATGATACTCAAATTATCAAATATGTTAAAAGTATTACATCATTTCAAACATATAAATAGGTTAAACTATCTTAACTTAAAGCTTATTCCTAAATAGGTTATTAAGTAACATGATACTTTTATTTATACTAATTAACCGGTTATTTTGTGCACCTCTACTTACATCCTTTTTTCTCTTTTTTGTGTGTTAAAAAGTCTTTTAGTTGAGAAATGTGAACTACGGGGCTGTTTGTTTACCTCTTAATGAGGCTCTTAATGGTTCAGACATCTTACTGGTTCAGCACTTAATGGTTCAGACATTTGCCTCTGAATGGTTTGCAGAGTCTCAATAGTTAAGACCTCTAATCTGAATTGATCAGACATTTGCCTCTGAACGGTTAAGCATTATATAGACTCTTAATGGTTGAGACCTCTTACTGGTTCAGCACTTAATGGTTCAGACCTCACTGGTTCAACACTTAACCATTCAGATGTTGTCAAACAGCCTCTAAAACTTTAGAAGAAATGGGCTAGGAACATTTTGATTATTAGCAATAAAATGATATAACCCACATAAGATCTAAATACAGTATAAAAGAAAAACAAATATGAGGCTACAAAATGTCAGATATAACAAACCATCTAATAAAAGTCTAAGAAACAACAAAGGTTTTACATAACAGCTTTAGATTCCGAGCATCTAGCTCATCGCGGTATGTCAGCCGACAAATTGTGAGTAATGTCCTCATCTCCATTATCAACTGCACCACTACTTGACGGTTTTGCACCAGCAGCCACAAGGTTTTTAAACCAAGCAGGTTGTTGAAAACCAGGGCTGGCGGTGCCGCCTTTACTTGAGCCGCCACTAGGGGAATCTGGAGCCACCGCTGCAGCGGTGTTTGAAGCAATCCCGGCAAGGAACTGATATGCCACTTTGCTAGCGGTCACAATCTCCGTTTTAGCTTGTCTGAACTATATTCATACAAAAGGAATAAAGAAAACCGATTTAATCAAATAAACTTATACATAGATATTTCATGAGTCATTTATTTACAAAACAATGTTCTTAAGATAGATCTATATCTTTTAAAGTACACGAATAGTCTTGTGGTTTTCTAAAATTTTGGATTTGGTCCCTAGCTTTCCCTATGGATTGCACTTTGTAACACATTTAGTCCCCGACCAACAAATCTAAAGGTTTCCGTAGGTCCAAGGTATGGACTAAATGCGTTACAAAGTGCAAACCACATGGACCATCCATTTACTTTTGGCAAAAGTTGGGGACTAAATGCGTTACAAATTGCGAACCTGTGTACTTTTAGAAAGCTAGAGAGCAAATCCAAAATTTTGAAAAACCAAAGGGACTATTCGTGTACTTTACTCTATCTTTTAATAAAAAGATTAGGTTACATGTGATCATCAACCCAATTGACACGTTCTCTTTTAAATTTGACCTGTTTCGGTAAAACACAACCGAAATGGACACAAATCTCTACTAACGACCCAAAACGAGCTTGTAATTTTTAGTAAGCCTGACAAAACAGTGCGTCATGTCGTGTTGTGTTGGGTAACGGGTCAAATTGTGTTGGGTTCAAAACAAGCTGTTTTATAAAAGTATCAAATTGATTCAGGCAAACCAGGTTGTGACCAAAATGAACACGGGTTGAAAAGAGTCCTTGTACAGGTTTTATAGAAGTAACAGTTTTAACCCGTCGTAAAACTAGAGTTACCCATATGAACACCTTATATGCAAATTCTTTTTGCCCAATTCAAACCATTCTTTAAATGGGTTATGCTGCCAAACAATAACAAAGAAGAAGAAAAAAAGCGCACCCGATAAGCAGTTGTTCCAGCTATCTCGACAGCAGTGTCACCAGCATTAGCAAACCTATTCACCCAGCCTGTAACATAACAACAATTTACAATTAACAATTAATCAAAATTTAAAACAAACAGAAAACAGGAATCACCTGGAAGTTTGGGGACACCGAGTCTTTCACAAAACTCATCACAGAAGTGATTGCAGTTCTTTGAAAGCAAGTCGTAACAGTCACCGGGCCATTCTCTACTTAGTTCCCTGAGGATCTGATTAACCTTGGATTTAGTAAGGTATGTGTTCCCAAGAACAATCGACTCTCGATACGTGTACATAGGATTTCTTCCAAATGGGCAGTTAAAAACTCCACTTCCCTCTTCACAAAACCCGAATGACCATTCATCTTCTCCGTAAACCTGTAACACATATGACACATAAACCATACACCAGCTTAGTTTTATTATTAACCAAATCAGAAATCACCACACAAATAAATGAACTACATAAACCTATTTATAAAGACCAAATCCTAAACCTACCAAGACTAAACCCATTAAATAAACTAAAAACTAAACCCATACACATCCTAACTTATTTGAAATTCAAACTAAACAATTAATAACCCGTTTAATCTAGGGCTGACCTTGTTCGTGTTTGTTTGTTAAGAAATACATGTGTTCACTAAATGTTCATGACCACTTACCGAACAAGATTTTATGTTTGTGTTTGTTTGTTTGTTAAGGAAATGAACTTGTTCGTGTTTGTTTGTTAATTTTAGGCAACGAACAAAAACGAACGTTGATGAACACAAATAGAAACTAACGAACACAAAACGTTCATGAACATAATATATAATACACCGACACTTATTAAATATTTTATTGTCGGAATTTTGAAGTATTTAAATAAAATATAAAAACTAAAAACACTAATGAACTATAAAAAACAACCAAACATGTAACCGAACGTTCACGAACATAAATGAACGAACGCGGCCTCTGTTCATGTTTGTTCATTTAACTAAACAAACAAAATTTCTTGTCTGTTTAATAAACGAACGAACACAAACGAATTTCCCGCCGAACAGTTCACGAAATGTTCACCGAACGTTTGGTTCGTTTGCAGCCCTAGTTTAAACTCTAAACTGACTTAAAAAAGACTCATAACCCGATTTGGCCTTCATCTTGCATCCGTAAATATCATACATTTCTCTATTTACAACCAAATACGCTTTATTTACAACCAGAAGCCGCGCCTCTCTCATATGTTTTACACATCTCAAGCAAACCTTTCGTAATTTCTCCGTCCCGAATCCCGATGTTATTTTACACACTAGTCCACTACAAACATTAACTTTGACCAATTTTGACCTAAAAATACACAATTCAACAAAATATATTCACAACTTAAAATTCAGTACCAATACAGATGAAATTAATCAAGAAACAAAGCAGTTGAAATATAAGAAGCAAAAAATAGAAAAGAAATGAAGAAAAAGTGAAAGTGAAACCCTAGAAAGAAAGAAAGAAGAAGAACCTGTACGGCACTGTGGAAGATGCCACCGAGACCAATACCGTCTTTGAAAATCTTGTTGATCTGAACAATGGTGTTGTTAGTCTTCTCAGAATCACTGTTGGTCACATCGTATATGTGGAGGATCACCTCCGTCATCTCCACAACTAATAATATCTTCTTTCTTTCTTTCTGCAAACCCTAACCTGTCGAGAATTCAAATCAATTGGAATCGGAAATTGAAGTGGATTGATTGATGATTCCAAGAGTGAGTGAGTTGTGAATTATGGTTAGATCGTGGTGGAGGTTTTCGTTTTCGATGTCGGTATGGCACGAGATATGTATGTATGTATAGCTGGGTATTTCATTTCATTTCACTACTAGTATTTTATTTTATTTTTAGGATAAATTACATTTTTCGTCTTTTATATGTTTGTATAAGATTGCAATGGATAGCTTTTAACTTCAATAATTACAGTTACAATCCTTTATTTAGAAAACTCATTACACTATACGTCCTTTAGCACTAACCAAGTTAAAAATTTCAGTTAAGTATAGCATGTGCCTTGCACATGAGGGTAATTTAGTAATTTTACTAGTATAAAGGACCAAAAGTGTAATTTAACCTTAAACAAATAAACAACCACCATCACCACCAAATCCAACCCCCACCACCACTTTAACAGCCACAACCACCACCAAATCCCCGAAATCATTCACCACCACCGCCACAAAATCCCACAAATCCAACCACCATCACCAAATCCCCCAAATCCACTACCACCGTCACCAAATCCCACCCCCACCATGTGACAGTAACCGAATGGCCTTCTCTTTATTCACATCCATTTCTGTACCTGAATATCATATATCAGACAATAAATAAATAACGTGTGATTCTCCCTTCAACCGAAACAACACTAAAACCAAAACAACAATATCAACACCAAAATCAAACCGCTTTTAGTTTGTTTTAATAATAAATAAATGATATAAAACCTGAAAAGGGCCTTCTCGACACTAAGGATTTGAAGGGTAGAAGGACATTTTGCAAGATTTGTAAGACTACCAGCATGAGATATTAAACGAGCACCGACAACTTCACCGATTAACGCAGCTAAATTAGGTGCAATGTCACCCATTTTAGTGGTGAGATAATCAAAAAGTTTCTTCCTGTACTCAGCAAGTTCCATCACACGTTGTGCAAACATCTTAACATTGATCAAATCAACTGGTGACAAATCTGACCTGAAAGAACATACATAAACATCATGAATTGCATAAAACACTAAAATAATATAAGCTATAGCATACCCATTGATGCTTTGGCAGCTTCTAGTACTTCCTTTGCTTTATCTTGGTCCCCAATTAACCAGAACCTTGAACATATCAAACACATCAAACACAAAACTCACAAAATCAACATTAATTAATCAATTTTCATCTATCAAATAAAAAAAACATCAAAGTTAAAGCATGAAACACACCTACCTGTAAGCTAAAAGATGTTGATACAACCCTGAACCACACCAGTTTGTTTTGCAAACCTTCAGCAGTGTTTTGTGATGATAAACTCGAATCAAATTTGATTCAAGAAACAAGGGTTTAGCGTGGGATGAAGATATAAATGTGCCCTAGTTTTCCAATTAACCTGGTGAAGTGTTCTATGTAGTGGGTGTGGAAGGGTTAAATGGGGTAGTTCCCGGCGGAGATTGGGTCGATGGTGGGGTGGAGGAGGATGTGGACGGCGGCGCGGTGGTGGGTGTGGGTGGCACCGACGGTGAAGATGATAAAAGGATGAGTAACTGGCGGGGGTGGAGAAGAGGAGGTGACAGGATTTGGTGTGGGTGTGGACGTAGCTGGAGGTAGATGTTGTCGGCGGTGAGGCGGTGTGGATGGAGGTGGGACAGAAGAACTAGGTGGTGGTGAAGTGGTCTCTGGGGAAGATGATTTATATGCAATTTTTTTATTTATTAAACATTTAAATAAAAGTATGAATTGACCCTACTACCCTTAAGTGCATAAACTTAATAAAAAAATTAACTAGGTTAGTGCTAAAGGACGTACAGTGTAACAGGTTTTGCAAATAAAGGACTGTGACTGTAATTATTGAAGTTAAAGGCTATCAATTGCAATCCAGTACAAACATAAAGGACGAAAAGTGTAATTTACCCTTTTTTTTTATCAAACAACAGAATCAATTCCGAGCACTCTCGGGACACCCACTAGACCAAACCAAGTACTCTGAGAGTAACCTGAGTCCACCACCAATTTCAGAAAAACCAGATAATCCACCCGCCCATAGGCACGACGGTGAAATTACCGGTAAAACCAGTTTGACTCAAGGATCGAACCCAGGTTTCCCTGAGTCTCCTATCATTGCCCACCAATGCCTCACTCTACACCAAGTGAGAATTGAACTTGCATCTCTCTAAAGAAATGTAAGTCTCCCACCACTTGATCTAGAGATCATTGGCCACTACTATTATTATTACCAGTACAATTTGTTCACTTTGTTATTTCCGGTGAAATTTTTCAGAAAAACTAACCCTAGTTGACTTAGGGGTAAAATGATGGTTATTTTACATAGTGGTTTGGAGTGGCCAGAGCACGATACAAAATTTTATTATAGTGGGTTCTTTTTGGTAAAATCCACAATAAGCAATATTTATGAGATGTTTTTAAGGTGCCACATGGCACCTGCCCATAAATTTCTCTCCCTTGCCCTCTCACAAACAAAATATCCATCAAGTATTTATCTTCTCTCATCTCTCCTACATCACACTCACATACCTTTTTCCCTCCATTTTTTCTCATTTTTTCTCACATACACCACTACACTATCTCTCCTCCATCTCACACCCTCTCTCCTCCACATCACACTCCCTCTCCTTAAAAACACCAAAAAATGTCTCTATTGTGGATGCTCTTAGTTTTTTCTAAATTCTACAAACTTCTCGCTAATTTTTTCCGTTTTTTTTCCAAACGCACTGGGTTCTAGGAACCCACAAATATGAGCTTGTAAAACCTTCGAACCACGTAGAGCTACTATGTAAAATGACAATGTTACCCTTGAGATAGCTATGCTATTTAACTAGAGTTAGTTTTTTGAACTGGGATGACACGTTTCAAGAATGACAGTAAAAAAAAGTGGTACAATATTAAATTTGGCCTGAAGTGTCAACGGTGTCTAAATCACATGGATATAAATATCACTTAACTCTTATATTATTATTATTATTATTATTATTATTCTATAAGGGAAAAGATCAAATAGGAAGTTAATTTTGGCTAGGAAGGATAGGAAGCCATAGGATTATGACATGTGGTAAATTTTAAAATAAAGAGAAAGGGTATTTTAGTCAATCTCATCATTTCTTCTTCCTTCTTCTCCCCAGTTACTTCAAAACCCACCATTTTCAAAACTCACCATCTCCAACCTTTTCTTCACTTACTATCTCAATAATCACTACATTATAGTGTGATTTTCGTCATCAATCAATGATTCAACCACCCGACCAACGTGTTCTTCAGCTTTTTTCGAAGAAAACCCAGTTTAATTTCATTCAAAATCTCGTTTTTTTGGTGATTTTGAAGATAATCACTCGATTTGTTCGATTCAATCACTGATAAGTGTTTCTATCATTTCAAATTTCGTCAATTGATGAAGAAACCGGCTTCGATCCATGTAAGAAATTATTTAATTTCATTTTCACGATCTGGGTTTTTATTTAGTCATTGTGTTTTACGATCTTGGCGGGGGTCCGGGGGCGGCAGCCCCTGGCGGGGTCCAAGGGGCAGAGCCCCTGGCTGGGGTTTTTTTTTCGATTAAATTGCTGTACTAAAAACGCATCAGAAAAATTAATTTTCCAGAAATTTGCTCATTTCGAAGATAGTAATTCGTAGACAATTCAGACAGTTCACAGACAATTCACAAACAGTTCAGAAACAGTTTTATGTGTCCATTGCGTTTTAGAAATAAGAGAGTTTTATGTGTTTTCTGGCTATTGCGTTTTAGAAAAAAACACATTTTTAAGTATCTTTAGTCATTGCGTTTTAGGTAAAACACATTTTTGAAGTGTTTTTAGTCATTGCGTTTTAGGTAAAACACATTTTTAGGTGTTTTCAGTCCATTGCGTTTTACAGAGAACACTTTCTTTTGTTTTTTTAGGTCATTGCGTTTTAGAAATGAGACATTTTTAAGTGTTTTCTGGCCATTGCGTTTTACAAATAAGACATTTCTTTGTGTTTTTTGTGCATTGCGTTTTAGGTAAAACACTTTTTTATGTGTTTTCAGTCCATTGCGTTTTAGAAATAAGACATTTTTTGTGTTTTCTGGCCATTGCATTTTACAAATAAGTCATTTCTTTGTGTTTTTTGTGCATTGCGTTTTAGAAAAATGTCATTTTTTAGGTTTTTTTTCATTGCGTTTTACGTAACTGGTGGTTTTTCTATTGCGTTTTACACAACTGGGTTTAATTTTTTTTTTAAATATAGCAATCGTATACTCGTTTTAAAGATAAAAAAACGCTCGTTTTTTTGGTGCAATTTTTATAAAAAAATAATGTCGTATGAAAGAGTTATTAACGTTTAAAAAATGGGGGGGGGGGGGGAATTGGAGGAGAGAGAAACTATTGGCTTGAATTGACTAGAATGCCCTTGAACAAACTCACGCGCCTCTTTTCTTCCTTTCAATTTCCCTGATTTAATCTTAGCCCTTAATTAACTTAATGGATGGTCAAGATCACTTCCTAGCCTTCCTAGCCAAATAAACTTCCTATTGTATCTCCACCCTATTCTATAATATAATAAAAGTTGAAGCTTCTTAGGAACAGTATAACTATTAGGCAATAATTGGATGCTAATTACAATTCTACCCTCTTTTGTATTGTTTGTGCTCCATCTCCTCATATTTATCAAACTAAATGAAGTGAAGTGAAGATGTACTACACTTTATTTTATCTAAATCTCAAAGTTACTAATATTTTTTCTATTCAAATCTAGATAAAGCCAATGATTTCTACATCAATCAAGTGGTGGAAGACTTGAATTTCTCTTGGGAGATACATGTTCAACTCTCATTTGGTGCATAACAAGGCAATGGTGGGCAATGATAGGAGACCCGGGGAAACTTGGGTTCGATCCTTGAGTCAAACGGGTTTTACCGGTAATTTCACTGTTGTGCCTACGGGGTTTGGGTTATCGGGTTTTTCTCGGAATTGGTGGTGGACTCGGGTTACTCTCGGGCAGGGGCGGACCTACGTTACGAGGAACGGGGTCCCCGGACCCCAATCTTTTTTTAAAAAGTAGTAGAAACGGTATATAAAATTGTCTATGGACCCCATAAAATAATTTAGTTGGACCCCATAACAATGAAAGTGAGCCTAGTGCAGTGGTAAAACCCCTTGTTTACACACAAAAGGTCATGGGTTCTATACCTGTTTCTTCGTTTTTTTATGTTTTTTTTGTTGGACCCCATTGTCCAAAAATTCTGGGTCCGCCACTGCTCTCGGGGTACCCCGCTTGGTCAAGTGGGTGGCCCGAAAGTGCTTGGGATTAATTTTGTTGGCCATTCAAAAAAAAAATCTTAGGAACAGTATAACTATTAGACAATAATTGGATGCTAATTACAATTCTACCCTCTTTTGTATTGTGCTCCATCTCCTCATATTTACCAAACTAAATGAAGTGAAGTGAAGATGCACTACACTTTATTTTATCTAAATCTCAAAGTTACTAATATTTTTTCTATTCAAATCTAGATAAAGCCAATAATTTCTACATCAAGTGGTGGAAGACTTGAATTTCTCTTGGGAGATACATGTTCAACTCTCATTTGGTGCATAACAAGGCAATGGTGGGCAATGATATGAGACCTGGGGAAACTTGGGTTCCATCTTTGAGTCAAACGGGTTTTACCGATAATTTCACTGTTGTGCCTACGGGGTTTGGGTTATCGGGTTTTTCTCGGAATTGGTGGTGGACTCGGGTTACTCTCGGAGTACTCCGCTTGGTCCAGTGGGTGGCCCGAGAGTGCTTGGGATTAATTTTGTTGGCCATTCAAAAAAAAAATCTTAGGAACAGTAGAACTATTAGACAATAAATGATGCTAATTACAATTCTACCTTCTTTTGTATTGTTTGTGCTCCATCTCCTCATATTTACCAAACTAAATGAAGTGAAGATGCACTACACTTAATTTTATCTAAATCTCAAAGTTACTAATATTTTTTCTATTCAAATCTAGATAAAGCCAATGATTTCTACATCAAGTGGTGGAAGACTGGAATTTCTCTTGGAAGATACATGTTCAACTCTCATTTGGTGCATAACAAGGCAATGGTGGGCAATGATAGGAGAACGGGGAAACTTGGGTTCGATCCTTGAGTCAAACGGGTTTTACCGGTAATTTCACTGTTGTGCCTACGGGGTATGGGTTATCGGGTTTTTCTCGGAATTGGTGGTGGACTCGGATTACTCTCCGAGTACTCCGCTTGGTCCAGTGGGTGGCCCAAGAGTGCTTGGGATTAATTTTGTTGGCCATTCAAAAAAAAATCTTAGGAATAGTAGAACTATTAGACAATAATTGGATGCTAATTACAATTCTACCCTCTTTTGTATTGTTTGTATTCCATCTCCTCATATTTACCAAACTAAATGAAGTGAAGTGAAGATGTACTACACTTTATTTTATCTAAATCTCAAAGTTACTAATATTTTTTCTATTCAAATCTAGATAAAGCCAATGATTTCTACATCAAGTGGTGGAAGACTTGAATTTCTCTTGGGAGATACATGTTCAACTCTCATTTGGTGCATAACAAGGCAATGGTGGGCAATGATAGGAGACTCGGGGAAACTTGGGTTCGAACCTTGAGTCAAACGGGTTTTACCGGTAATTTCACTGTTGTGCCTACGGGGTAAGGGTTATCGGGGTTTTCTCGGAATTGGTGGTGGACTCGGGTTACTCTCGGAGTACTCCGCTTGGTCCAGTGGGTGGCTCGAGAGTGTTTGGGTTTTTTATTAGGAAAGGTTTATATTTAGTTATAAGAATGTGTTTTTGATTTATTTGTTTATTTTTTTAGTCTTTTAATTTAAAAATACCCTAGCTTTAGGTTTTTTCCCGATTGTTATACTGAGTGCCGGTGCCTTAAAAGAAGCGAAAGGTTACCAATCAACTTTTCGCCGCGAAGCGCGGAGTACCCCAACTAGTTACTTCTTAAAGTTTGGGGAGTCATGAGGACCAAATGTACGG
This sequence comes from Helianthus tuberosus, assembly GCA_030545235.1. NCBI lineage: Eukaryota > Viridiplantae > Streptophyta > Magnoliopsida > Asterales > Asteraceae > Helianthus > Helianthus tuberosus. The sequence continues at coordinate 102,153,797 of CM060392.1, read as the reverse complement.
CTGCCGTAAAGGAAATGTGATATTTTTTAGGGAAAATTACGGCAGTAGCCATTGACCAAGCCATTTTACAAAACTAGCCATTTGACCAGGCATAAAAAAGCCCGGTCACGCTCCCCCATCCCAGTGAACCGTCATTTTTATGCACCTTCAATCCAGCCACAACCAAGCGGACACGTGTCCTCTTACCTGAACCAGCTTTATGCCGCTACACATGTCAGCTGAGCCGCTTCGCCCCCTGCCCCACAAGCTAGCCAAGCCGCTACAAGTACAAGCCATGACCTTTCAAGGCCAAGCCGAGCCGTTTCAAAACTCTTGTTAAATTTCAGTAGTATTTTAAAAAAAAATATCAAAATACATCAAAATATGTCAAATTGGTTTTTGAAGTATAGGTGGGACAAATTTTTTCAATGTTGTATTTTTTAAGAAAATGACGTTTTTCTTAGCTTTAAAAAACCGAATCCCATACAGAAGGAGTTCTCTACTCTGTGTTCTCTCCTTTTCTATGGAACCTCTCGGTTTTATGCCAATTTTTTCATCGGGTGGGTTACCTCTCGGTTTTATGACGTTTTTCTTAGCTTTAAAATCTCAAACTCATTATATTTGTAGTGGGTTAGGATCAAAGAAAAGCCTTTGTATTTAACAACTTTTCTTTGATTTCATTTTTGCTTTAACCTTCATATACGCTTTGTTAGCTCTCGGTTATTTTTAACTTCAATGTAATACTTTTCTCCATATTTTTTTTTATTGTTTTCAGGCCAAATAAACATTACTCAAAATTACTTATCTTTTTATTAATTTGCAGGTATCATTATTGGAGTTTATATCGGCAAGGAGATGGAAAACATGCGACAAATATATATATATATATTTATGTCAATTTCTCATCAGGCGTGTTATGTATTGGCTTTCATGACGTTTTTCTTAGCTTTAAAATCCGGAGCTCACTTTCATTTAATGTTGCCGTAATTTGTAAAATTAAATTGTAATTTCCTGTTAATATATGATAAATTTTATATTTTATGTACATTGCAATAGACACTAAATAAGACAAGACTTTATTTATTAAGATACAATAGCAAACAAACGGACAAGCATTTATATAAACGTACGATTAAACTAAAAATCTAAGAAATAAAAATAGATTATTCCTAAGGCCAATCACCCAAGAAGAATGGGGGCGGCGAGACCGAACGATCACTGTCACGACCGTCAGATCTTGGCGAGTACCAACATGTACGACGTGGGCTCTCCGGTGTTGGGCATCGAGTGTCCTCCTCCCCCCACCATTCTACGTATTCCTCTCCCGGGTCCATTTCATAGCCTTCCGGTCTTCCTTGCTCCAACATCTGGTTAGGTTGATGAGTGTTTGGCGATGCAATTTGAAGTGTGCTCATTGCTAAATCGTATGCCAAGTTCAAATCTTGAACTGTTAAATCGTCTGGATGTTCTTGCTGGTAATATTCATAAACAATGGTTTCGTTTTTTAGTGGTTGGTTTGCAGCTGAGGTAATTGAAGGTGGTGGGTTTGTAGTTTCTTGGTTCAGACGACGTCGTCTTAATCTCCCAGGTGCGGGAAGTATTTGGTTCGAAGGTGGAGGGTTCGGCCGACGTCGAGTGGATCGCCGACGGGGTGCGGATACCACTGGTTCGATAGTATCTTGGTTACCTACACCCATGTTGGTGTTCATAGTGAGTTATGTTTATTTTGAAGGTGTAAAGGTGTGTGTGGATGTTGGGGGGTTTATATAAGAACGACATTTTATGTTATTTTATGAAAGTATAAAGTTTTGGGCAAAAAGCGTAAATTTTGAAACCATAAGTGCATGGGTCTTCCCGTAATTTTTGAAACCTATTAGTATAAAAATTGGTTTTAAAAGTCCAAGGGGGGCGGGTCAACAGTTATACATGTTGCAGGGTGTAGCGGCACGGGATGGGGCGAAGCGGCTCGGCTTGGCCATGAAGCGGCTTGGGGTAGGTGGCAATGCTGAAGCGGCTTAGATCCAGGGTGTAGCGGCTCGGGATGGGGCGAAGCGGCTCGGCTTTGCCATGAAGCGGCTCGGCTTGGCAGTACCACAAAGCGGCATAAATCAGAGATTGGGCGAAGCGGCTCGGCTTGGGCATGAAGCGGCTCGGCTGACATGTGTAGCGGCATAAAGCCGGTTCAGGTAAGAGGACACGTGTCCGCTTGGTTGTGGCTGGATTGAAGGTGCATAAAAATGACGGTTCACTGGGATGGGGGAGCGTGACCGGGCTTTTTTATGCCTGGTCAAATGGCTAGTTTTGTAAAATGGCTTGGTCAATGGCCACTGCCGTAATTTTCCCTATTTTTTATGATATTTTTGTGGATTATTTTGGAAAGGCAGCTTGTAATGGCAGTTTTGTTACTCTATATTGAGGTCACCTTTAGTCTAATAAACTATATTTTAGACTTTCTTTGTCGGGTGCCCCAACAGGGTGAGGGAGAGTATCAATCCCTAAACTAGGTTTACTGTCCCTGGCGACCTTTTTGTTACGAGTAAATTACAAAAATCATCTTTTATGTATGTTACTTATTACAAACTGTGTTATTTGTCTTCAATAATTACAGAAAATGTACTTGATGTTTGCAAACTCTTGCAAGTTATGTCCTTTAGCACTAACTCAGTTAAATTTTGTGGTTAAATCTGACCAAATGGACCCCACATGAGGGTATTTTGGTCATTTTACTCTCATGTGGGATCCATTTGGTCAGATTTAACCACAAAAATACCCTCATGTGGGATCCATTTGGTCAGATTTAACCACAAAAATTAACTGAGTTAGGGCTAAAGGATAATTTGCAAGGGTTTGCAAACATCGGGTACGTTTTCTATAATTATTGAAGACAAAGGACACAATTTGCAATAAAAAGGGTAATTGCACGGTACCCCTGACCGCGGAAGGGATCTCCCTTCCCAGTTCACCACCCGACAAGGATCCCTGGCGGCAAATACCCATAGCCATCAAAGAGGGGTAAGAAACATGTTTCAAACCCGAGACCTCGAGTGTCCTCGGTCCGGCTTTAAAGCGGGTGTCGGTGGCCACCAAAGTGGCACTAATGGGAATTGAACTTGGGTCTCCATTGGAGAACCCAAGTCACTCCACCACTAGGCCACTTGTGGTGGTTGACAATTTGCAATAAGTGACACACATAAAGGACGATTTTTGTAATTTACTCTTTTGTTATTTAGTGTGTATTTACATGTGTTTAAAAATAACTACGAGCGCGTTGTGTACAGATCCGCTGACAAGAATAAAAAGAAAATGTAGAAAAAAACACTAAAACATAACCGAAAGAAAAATCAACCAAAAAAGTTGTATGATAATGATGTTGTTCGTATGAAACTCGTGGTCAGAGATGGGTAAATGGTACTGGGTACCGGTACTAAATTTCCTGAACCGAAAGATTTTAAGTACCAATTCGGTACCGACTTTTAGCGTTCCTGGTATTGGTTCGCTACCGGTTTTTACCTTCATATACCGGTACTATAACCAGTATTTTCGGTATCTGTTGGCAGCAAGCTCATCCTTACATCTGAAACTAAAAAAAAGAAATCATTAAAAGTTGAAGAAAATCAACAAAATAAAGTTGTACGATACCGTCATTGTTTGTACGGTACCTGTGATCAGGGATGAGCAAATATATCGGGTAGCAGTATCGAATTTCCCCAACTAAAAGATTTTCAATATCAATTAAGTACCGACTTTTGACGTTTATAGCACCAGGATGATGCCATTTTTTACCTTCATGTACCGATACCGAACAGGACCGTACCGGTATTTTTTATACCAGTACGCAGTACTGATTCGGTACCGGTTGACATCAAGTTTATCCCAACCCGTGATACTAAAAAAACATTAAAGTTAAGAAAAATTTGAAAATATATGAAAATTAGTTAGTATTATAATATTAAAATAATAAAAGTGTTAAAAAACTATATATATTTATTATAATATAAAAAAGCACTATTCTTGTATTGTTTTTTAAGAAAATTTTTTAAGGTTTTTTTTTTAAACGTGAACTTCATTAAAACAAACCGAACCCGCAAACTGGGACGGACAAAACAAACAAAACTACAGATTTACAAATTTACACCAATTCCCCCAATCTAACAAGCCCTTCTTAGCCCTATGTTTGAACCAAAGGAAGCTAACCGTTCTAACCTCACTGAATAAGTCATCAATACTACTCCTCTTGCCATTGAATCTCAGATTATTTCTTGCCTTCCACAAACTCCAACAAGCCGTAATCACAATACCTTGCAGAGCCTTTCTTTCCGACAACCCCCTATCTCCCACCATGTGGACTTCAAGCAGATCTCTAAAGGGGAAAACGAAAAAGTTCAAGACCCGACACCAGAAACTAACTCTTTCCCATAAACCCAATGCCAAAGGACAAGCGGTAAATAAATGCAGCACCGAATCAGGACCGACACCACAGAAACTGCAATCTTCACCTTCAACCACAACACCACTGGCGGCTAAAGCCTCAACTGTCGGAATCATGTCCATCTCTGCCCGCCAAGCCAGAATATTACATTTCAGCGGAAACCATTTACACCAATCCATGACAAAACGGTTACTGTAATCCCTCTTGGAATCAATCAATTTCTTAACGGCCGCAACCGAAAAGCCATATAAATCAGAACCAAGCCATCTACAATAATCATGAGAATAATAAACAAACCGAGCTCAAAGCCGAGACCAAGTCACGCCATTCCGCGACTTCATCATTAGAATCGAGATCACGTCTCCACAACCAGAGCCCCTCTCCGAGTAACCGATCACGCACACTTCAAGATTTCACAACCTCCAAACGAAAGAGAAGGGGGAACCTTTCTTTTAACGGAACATCAAAAAGCCACGGGTCCAGCCAAAACATAATGCTATCACCCCTACCCACCATACCTTTGAACAAGTTTCGGAGCGCCACATTTTCCACAATCGGCCTTTTCAGCACCGAGACGATGTTGCACTAAACACCACCATATGCTTTTTTGCTGGAAAAAAATCCCACTCAGATCCGCCAAAATGGATCGCACTAATAACGTTCACCCACAAGTTATCCTTCTCATTTTTATATCTCCAACCCCATTTTGCTAACAAGGCAGTATTGATATCCTTAAGTTTATGAAGCCCCAAACCTCCCATTCGTCTAGGCGAAGCGACTCTGTCCCAAGCTACCCAATTTAATTTCTTAATCTCTGAAGTATCTCCCCAAAGAAATCTCTTAATCATAATCTCTAAGTCCGCCACAATCTTTTAATAATTTTTTTTAAGGTTAATTACTAATATATAAGACGAATTTACATCGAGATAGTTGATAAACGAGCAACAAGTTGCACCGCTACCCCTAAACATCTGTAAAGTACATGGTATTCATCTTTAAAATTTCTCTTATTTTTTATTTCAAATACATTAATTAGCCAATGAACTCTTGTTCAAGTGGTAGGAGGACTTGAGTTCTTCTTTAAAGACTCAAATTCAATTCCCATTTTGTGCAAAAAAAGAGCGAGACATTGGTGGGCATTGATAGGAGACCCAGGGAAACGTGGGTTCGATCAGGGCCGTCTCCGAAAGTTATAAAGAAAATTTGGGCCTCGGTCAAGAAAAAAATTAGGTCCACTCCTTATAATATAAACCCATCAATTATATATCATGAAACCACAATAGGCCGATAATCGTTGTAAAATAAACAAAATAAAAGTAGTATAACCAAATAATCAAACTTATTTGAGCGAATTGTACGACTCTTTTAACGTTTTTAGAAAGATAATGATAATATTCAACAATCAATATAATATATATATTAACCTTGTATGGTTCATTTGTTTGTGTGAAATTGTAAAAAAAATATTTTGATTTATTTTTTGTGGGTTTCTTTCTTGTGCCAATAATCCAGAATTAAAAAAAAAAGTAAATTACTTTTTGAGTCCTTGTGTTTTAGTGGTTTTAACCATTTGAGTCTAAAATTAAAATATTTAACGCTCTAAATCCCTAGACGCTTTTTTTATAACCATTTGAGTCCAAATTTTAACCTTTCGAGTCCACTTTTTTTTTAACAAAATTGGACCAAAAACGTTATAAAATGAACAAAATTGGACTCAAAACGTTATAAATGAACGGTTAGGGACTCCGGGCGTTAAACTTTTTTATTTTGGACCCAAGTGGTTAAAACCACTAAAACACAAGGACTCAAAAAGTAATTAACTCAAAAAAAATATATGTTCATAAGTTAGTGCGATATTACATTTTCATCATATAAAGTCTAGCTCCACTAATACTTGTTTGTTTTCAAATATTAACTGAAGAATATTGATAAGATAAAATTACTTTGTTTGAATATTTAATAATCAAAATTTATTAAACTATTAAATTAACAAACTATTGACTATTGTGGGATAATTTATTTTATGTTAGAAAATATTAAAATAGGCGCTCCTTTTTAATATATTAAGTATTTTATGAAGTTAAAGATCTTATTTAGTTTTGTCATTTGATTTAAAAAAAAAGGTTTAACCGTAGACGTTTGGACCATTTTTCACTTAAAAACAGATAATCAAAGAAAGTGAATAGCCTCTAGATATCCCACCTCTTTTAGCCCGCCCCATTGCACTCCAACCCCAATGACCCAAGCCCCAATCATCAATAAAATATATGTATACAACATTTCAAATTTTGGGCCCCTTTCAATTTTGGGCCTTGGCATTCGCCCGGGCTGCCCAACCCAATAACCGGGCCTGGGTTTGATCCTTGAGCTAAACGAGTTTTACTAGTAATTTACTGTCATGTCTATGGACGGGTTACTCTCAGAGTACTCCGTTTATCCAGTGGATGCCTTGAGAGTACTCGAGATTGATTTGTTGGCCGATAAAAAAAACTAATGTATGTATAAGAATTTCAAACGAATGAAACTCTTTAGAGCATGTGCATGAATCAGACTCTTCTCTTCGTATTTATCAAATTTCAATGCATATAGGATTTTATACTTTTCGGACCAAGCAACTGTTTTTAGGTCATCATTATTTTTTTTATTTCTTCTATATTATGATTAGGGGTGCAAACGAGTCGAGCGGCTCGCAAGCTACTTGAGATTGGCTCGAGAAAAAGCTCGAAACAAGCCGAGCCTTATCGAACCTGAGCCGAGCTTGAGCCTCAAAACAAAGCTCGTTTGTTTGTCGAGTCCGAGCTCGAGCCTCGCATGTGAAACTCGTTAGGCTCGTCGAGCCTTATCGAGCCTTAGTGTAAACGAGCTGAGTCGAGCCAAGCTTATTTAAACTTGTTTACAAGCTGACCTCGAACCTAAAAATAAGCTTATTTAATAAACGAGCCCGAGCCCGAGCTTCACTTATCGAGCTCGCGAGCCTAAAAAATCTAATATTTATATTATTTTTATTTAATATACTAATTAATAGATAATAAACGAGCCGAACTCGAGCCTGAGAAAATACAAACGAGTAGAGCTTGAGCTTTGAAAACAAAGCTTGAATCGAGCTGAGCTCAAGCCCGAGCTCTCATAAGTTAATCGAGCTCGAGCTCGGGCTCGACTCGGCTCGTTTGCACCCCTTTTATGATCCAGTAATATGTTCACATGAGATCATTTGAGCCTTCAATACTAACTATTATCATCAAATTGGTACAAAAGATTGATTATCATTCTTGTAATTAAAACTAGTTTGTAAGAAATTAACATCATATTCTCATGATATTCTGAGTGAAGAGAATTGTATTAATTAAGTAGAACGGAAAGATACAAGATATTGTTATGAAGATAAAGAAAATGCATACATCAGTGGCGGACCCAGAAATTTTTTCATGGGGGTGCGGAACATTTTTAAAATTTTTAGGCCCCAAGGTATATAAGTAAAAAAAATTGGTTCGTATCGGGTCGGTTCGAGTCGGGTCGGGTCATGTAAAACAAAAGAACATCAAACTAAATTTACCTCGTTAAAACGGTTCCCAAATTCTTGATTTTGAAAATCCACATCAACGAATTCGGAAGATGTATCAACTTTCCTCTTGAGAAATCGCGTCATAACGTCCCTACTCATGGTTCCTATCGGCTATCACAAACAAATTGATCTATAAGTTCATGGCTCCATAACATATTACATAATGTATCAAGTATTCAAGCCCTAGAAATCATAATGTAAATCACACTAAAAATCATCTAAACATCATATACACCATTAAAAAAAATAAAAATAAAAAACCCCAAACATCAGGTCTGATCGTATATAACCCACCACAAAAAAAGACAAAATATCATCATCATCACTAACAAAATATAAATATATAACCCACCACAAAATCAAATATCATCACTAACAACAACAAGAAGCACATGTCTCCTACCATCGAAAAATCACTTCCGGTGGTTACCGGTTCCGTCCGACCCCACCAAAAATCAACCAAAAATCAACCAAAAATCATCAAAAATAACAAAGAAACTTACCCGTGTTCGATCGGCAGTGATATGATGACTGATTACGGTGGTATGCGGCTGCTGTTGTCGCAGTTGTTCTAATCGCTGGCGTGCGTGCAGGGAGGATAGAGAGCGGGAGAGAATATGTAAGGGTTTTGGGCTTGTTTATTTTATGTTAGTTTGAAATATTGTTGATTTGTTGGGTTTGTTTATTGGGCTAAGACTTAGTAGTGAGCTAGTTAAAGGTATTGGGTATTTGGGCTTAGTTATTTAGGTATTAAAAGGTATATAATTTAGGTAGTGTTTTTAAAAAAAATAAGAGTTTAGTAAAAAAAATTTAAAATATAAATTGATAACACTTTTTACCTAAGGGTGCGGACGAAAAATTCCAAGGGGTGCGGACAGAAAATTCCATGTGGTGCGGACAAAAAAATTCAAGGGGTGCGGACGGGATTTTCGACAGAACTTAGCACTAATTTTTTTTTCCCGGGGGTGCGCCCGCCCACCTTGGGCCAAGCTTAAGTCCGCCCCTGGCATACATAAATGTAACACCCGTTCCCATAATTATCGAATATTTTAAAATATTCGAACGTTTAGGTCACTTTTTTACATAGTGTTAAAACTATGCATATGTGTTAATTCATTTATTTGTAACATATGTAACGTGTTATAACATAATGGGTTGTATTTGTGTTAATTGTAAAGTGCGAGGTGCGTATTGTTATATGATATATTTGCAGGGATCGTTTGTGCTTAAATGAAGGGTCTGAGATGGTCATGTGCTGTTGGATGAGGGCGTTAAGTGAAACTATCAAAGATTCAGGTATAAAAAGTGGCAGCGATCACTGTGCAGTCATCTTTTTCGTATCATCAGTCTCTCACCTTCTCTCTATTGTTAGGGTTTGTTAGTTTGTTGTATTTCAGTTGTATTTTTGGTTGATCTCGATGTGTATTTACAAGATCGGTGTTGCATATGTGATGATGATCATCATTGGATGATCATCAAAGGATCTGTTATAGTTCTGTACCGTTTGTAATCTTACTGTTGGTAAGATTCAGGGTTCTGGGGGGTTCTTTTCTGGTTTCGGTTAAATAAGATTTTTCTCCACCGTTTTGTCGCTATTTGTGTTGTTGTTGTGTCGATCTTGTACTGTGTATTATGTTCGTCAAAAATTTTCATGGTATCAGAGCTAATCGCTCTTGATTTTGTCTTAAAGGTTTTCTAAATCTGATTTCCCGCTGTTTGTATTAGAGTTTGGGTCTTGTCTGTGTTGTCGTCTGGTTATTTTGTTATAGAGCTATTTTGATCCTTTCTTGGAGTGTGTGCAGGCAGTAGATCTGGTGTGTTTCAGTCAAATCTGGTGTGGTAGAAACCCTAGCTAGGGTGCTTGTGACAGCAGAGAAGGAGATCTCTCCTTGTTCGGTGTGAAGACTGCGTTGGTCTCTGAAACCCTAGAAGGTTTCAGGGCAAACCAACCAGAGTTTATTACGCTTTCTTCTTGAATCTATTTTATAATCCTAGAAGGTTATAAGATAGATCTGCTTGGAGGGAGTTAAACGCTTCTGTGAGATCTTTCTAATCTCTGTTTTTTTTTTACTTTCATTGTTCATCACTATATTGTGGGTCATAGGCATATCTGTTTACCGGGCTAGTCGGACCGGCACTTGATCGAGTCTTGTGTGCATTGTTATTACTTGTTGCATTTTTTTGTGATTTTTCTGTTTTTCTATCGGTTGTATAGGTTTATATTGTGGTATAGCTACTGTGTAAAGACTTGTCCTGGCACCTATTGAGTGATGAACCAGGGATCTGGACACTGACACAGTTAGCTTTGGTTATTGTTGTTGCGTATTCACTGTTTGTGAGTGCTTTCTTTCATCTATTTATTCATTCTTGAATTGTTGTTATTTGTTTGTTTGCAAATATGAGTGGCGATACTAGTAGTACTTCTGTGACTCTTATAAGTAAATTGGATATAGGAGACCCTCTATATCTTCACCCTAGCGACTCTAGTGCTTTGACTATAGTTAGTATTAAACTGAAAGGAACTGAGAACTATTCGGTCTGGTCAAGTGCTATGAAATTAGCATTGGAGGCTAAAAATAAATATGGTTTCATAAATGGTAAATGTATAAAATCTGAAGATGATCCTGTTCTGGCTAGTCAATGGGATAGATGTAACCCTGTGGTACTTACTTGGTTGTTAAATTCTGTGTCAGAAGAATTATTTTTAGGACAAGTGTTTTCTAAATTAGCCTCTGAAGTATGGACTGATTTAAAAGAAACATATGATAAGGTAGATGGCTCTGTTGTTTACGATTTGTATAAAAAAATAAATTTTGTTTCACAAAATGGTAGTTCTGTTGCTGAGTATTATAACAAGCTGACAACAATGTGGAAACAATTTGATGCTATGGTTCATTTGCCTTCATGTTCTTGTCAAGCAGCAAAGGACTATAATGATTTTTCAACTTTAATAAAACTAATGCAGTTTTTAATGGGTCTTGATGACATTTATCAACCTGTTAGAACTAATCTGTCGACAAGATAGCCATTGCCTTCTGTTAAAGTAGCCTTTTCTATCATATCCAGGGAAGAGTCGCATAGGAATGTTGGTAGTAGTTCAAAAGGACAGAATGTTTCTTTTGTGTCTAAACCAAATCAACCTTTTGATAATAAAAGAAAATTTCCTAGAGGACCTAATCCAAACTTAAAATGTACTCACTGGAATATGATAGGACACACTATTGATAGGTGTTTTGAGATAATTGGTTATCCTCCTGGAATGAAGAAAAGGACATGAGGACAGTTTGTGAAAAATAATGTGTCTAATAAGTCTAATGCTGTTGTTGGGTCATCTGGTTCTATTGGTTCTTTGCCTTTTACATCTGAGCAGATATCAAAACTGTTGAGTCTTGTTGATGGAAAGGTTGAGTCTGATCAGTCAAAGACAAATGTAGGAGGTCAGTCTTGTTTTGTTAGTTGCTCTGCAGTAAATTCATTTTGTTGTAGTTATAATTGGATTGTAGATTCTGGTGCAACACAACATATGGTTAAAACTGATAAGGATCTCTTTAATTGTATAGATATGTCTGAATTTGATTTAAAAGTTTGTCACCCAAATGGTACAAGTGTTAAAGTGATTAAAATTGGGGATTTAAAACTTTTAGATAATGTTATAATAAAAGATGTCTTTTTTGTTCCTGATTAGAGTGTAAATCTGTTGTCTGTTCACAAGTTAGGAAAAGATAATGGTATAACTATCTTGTTTAATGAAGAGAGTTGTGTTTTACAGGATTCCAAGTTAAGGAAAATCCTGGTGACTGGTAGGCAGGAAAATGGGTTGTACTTTCTAGGTTTGAATGGTAATAATTTTAATACTTGTTTCAATAGTAGTGTATTGTCTGATATGTGGCATAGTAGATTGGGTCATCCTTCTGATCAAGTCTTGGTTGTGTTAAAAAATAGTCTTGGTATAAAGTATGCTGAACATGGTCCATGTGAGGTCTGTCATAGGGCTAAACAAGTTAGAGTACCATTTCCTTTAAGTGAACATAAGTCTAAGAGTCTAGGTGACTTAATTCATTTAGATGTTTGGGGTCCTTATAAAATTGCTAGTTATGAAGGTTACAAATATTTTCTCACTGTTGTTGATGATTTTTCTAGGACTGTTTGGTGTTATTTGCTTAAATCAAAAATTGAAGTTTTTGAAAATATAATAAGTTTCTATGAATTAATATTAACACAGTTTAAGACAAAAATAAAGGTGTTTAGAAGCGATAATGGGACTGAATTTGTTAATAATAAAATGAGTATGTTTTGTAAAGAGAAAGGCATTTTACATCAGACTAGTTGTCCTTATACGCCACAGCAGAATGGTGTGGCAGAAGGAAACATAGACATTTACTTAACATAGCCAGGGCTTTGATGTATCAAGGAGGCTTACCTTTAAGATTTTGGTCCGACTGTGTGCTAACTGCCGTTTATATTATTAACAGGATTCCCTCGTCTGTGTTAGTTGGTAAAAGTCCGTATGAAGTTGTGTTTGGTTTTAAGCCTACCCTTTCCCATTTTAGAAATTTTGGGTGTTTGTGTTTTAGTACAGTCTTGAATGAGACTAATAAGTTTGCTTATCATGCTGATAAGTGTGTTTTAATTGGGTATTCAAATGTTAAGAAAGGTTACAAGTTGTGGAACTTTGATGAAAAAAAAAAGTTTTATTTTCAAGGGATGTTAAACTTTTTGAAAGTGTGTATCCTTTTAAAACAAAAGATTGGAATAATACAAGTTCTTATGTTAATAATGAATTGAATCATATTAACTTTTTTGACAGTTTTGAAACACTTACACCTAATATTTCACCAAGTCCCGATGATGAAGAAAGGGTATCTGGTGCTCATGACAATCTTAGTGATGATCACCAACCAGTTAACCCTTCTACATCTGCCACTACTAGTCAAGTTGATCAAGATGTGTCAACTATAGATAGGGAGTTAGGTAGTAGTAGTAGTGGGAATTCTGGTGTGGATGAGGACAGTGAGATGTCAAATGTTGAGACCAACCCATCTGAGGGCAACATTCCAAGTGTTAGTGTAACACCCCAAAAAGTTTAATTGTACGTTAGTGTACACCTTATCTCTATTATGTTGTCATATGTGTAATAATTTCTATTGTATTATATTGTTATGTTGAAATCGTGAAGATTGAAATATAAGATTGTTGGAAATAAAGTTCGATCTGTCTTAAACGAATGTAAAGAAATGAATAAAGTACGAAAGATAATGCTTCATATCCGGTTCCTTCTAGTCGAATCGGATATGGGAAGTTAATTATGATTTGAATGAAAGTTTACTCCATCCGTCTTATCGGGTTGGAGTGTAATGATATGTAAAGAATGTATTTTCATTCGTTATGAATGAATCGAATGGAAGAGATGATAACTATACTAATACCCGTCGTTAGCGGGTATGTTAAGAATGGAATGCTAGTCTCTACATTGAGACAAGTATGTAATGAACCGTCTAACTGTTGGTAAAGTAACTGTAAGATGTAAGGCCGCTACAATGATTAATCGGTGTATTAAATTAATTGTGTTGGTATTGAAATACTAACTTATTTGCTTATGTTGAATGTAGGTAAATCCTCATCTTAGGCGACTTGGCAAGATTGGAGTGAACACACGCACATGTTATGACCTTCAAGCGCTTCCGCTATTTTGTAGTAATATTATGGGTGAAAATACTTGTTGTGTTTAACTTTGTTAGTAGCTATACTTTTCAAACTTGATGTCATGTTTTTGGTCGCGTCCGTAAAACGGGTTGTAGTTTTCTTTTATGTAAGTGATGGTTGAAAACAGGGATAGACTCGTTGTATGGACGGGTCATGCCCAATTTTCGTTAATTGTGCATCAATGTTAGTAATATTTTACTTATAAATGGTGAAAGTTTGGACATTTTTTTAAAGTTTATGTTTCTAGTGTAAGTGGGAGGTCATTTATACTAGACGTGAATGCGGGCTTAACAAGTTGGTATCAGAGCCGAGGTTTGAGGGATTCAAGCATACGTTGAGATGCTTGAACTCAAACTGACGGCTCGTTCGAAGGTGTGTTCACTCCAAGATCGCCAATGAGGTAACACGTTAAGTTTTTGGTAAAATACTAGTATGTGAAATATGTTTGGGAAGTAATATATAAGTTAAGTACATGGATGAGTAAATATGGGGGCCATACGGGGAGTTCCAAGAACCGTATAGCTGAAGACAAACCCGGGAAATGATCGAATTAGCCCAAAAATGGCACAGCAGCGTTTTTGCAAATCTAGAAGTCGTCGCCGACGGGCTTCCATGCCGTCGCCGACGCCCCTCATTTACCCGACGCACTAGATTGCTGTCTACGGACAAAATGGGCGACATACACTTTTCAGAGACCGTCGCCGACGGAAGTTAAGGCCGTCGCCGACGGCTGTTAAAAATGTGTCCGCTGAAACTTGTTTGTTTTGCTTGATTTTCATGATTTGGATTTTCATATGATCTAAAGGACGGTTAGATAGTGATATAAGATCTTTATAAACATAAGGATAAGATACTTATGATCACGATCTGTGATCACCACGAAAAAGAATTCGTAAAGAATTGAAAGTAACGATGTGAATAACATAAGTTTAATGATGAGACTTAGATGATCAAGATTTCGAATTACACGATTACAAATATAGTAAACAAGTGTCAAAGTATGTGTTATATGGAAAGCTTATGATTTGTATTAAACAAAAACATGACACTGTGTAGATGGCTGATGCAAGAAACGTTAATGATGATGATGATACGGCTCGTCAAGAAGCATTTAACAGTAAGGTCACGGAAGTGGCGGAAGGGGTTATGCAAGCTAATCTTCCACGATTAGCCCAAGAAGTAGAAAGTCGGGTGTTGGGAGTTGTGGATGCCATGATGACTAGCAAGATCGAAGAATTGAAAGAACTGATTGAGGGATCTAAAAGTAAAAGCAAAGAACGACGGTGCACGTATAAAGATTTCATGGCGTGCAATCCTGCAACGTATGATGGTAAAATCGATCCAATAGCATGCCAAAGATGGGTATCAAACATAGAAGCAGTATTCATACGAAGTCGGTGTGACAAGGAAGACCAGGTGATGTTCGCTACTGGTCAACTCACCTTTCAGGCGAAAGATTGGTGGGATGCGCATAGCAAGGAAATAGGTGAGGATAGACTTCCAATGATGACTTGGCAAGAATTTAAGGAGCCCTTCATTAGATATCATTGTCCTCAGTCGGCTATTGACAAGATTCAGGAGGATTTCTTACGCCTCCGACAGAAAAACGAGTCAATAAACGAAATATCAAACACTTTCATGGATAAGATGAAGTTCTGTGGGGATTTTGTGAAGACTGAAAGAATGAAGATCAATCGCTTTTACGGCATATTAAAGGCAGAATTTAAGGAGTTCATCACTCCCTCGAAATGTGAAACCCTTGATGAGCTTATCAATTTGGCACGGGATAGAGAAATCGAGATTAAAAGGCAAGAAGAACGAGGTGAAAAGAGATCGAATGAAAAGGGGGCAAGTTCAAGTCCGTCCAAGAAAGCAAAGTTTCAAGACCACAGAAAGAAGGACAAGTCAAAGAGTGGTATTTCTCCGTGCAAGACATGTGGGAAACTTCATACTGGGGAATGTCTTCTGGGTAAGAAGGGGTCCTACAAATGTGGCGAGGAAGGGCATACGTCCTACAAATGCCCTAGTAACCCGAAGACGTGTTTCAATTGTTTCCAGAAAGGGCATGTTAAGTCGGAGTGTCCAAAAGTCCAACAAGGATCAAAGAAGGAAGGAAAGAACGAAGAAAGCTCTAAGGCGAAAGGGAGGATGTTCCAAATCACCTCCGAAGAAGCTAAGTCCCATCCGAATATGGTTTCAGGTATCTTTCTATTAAACTCCATACCGGTTTATGTTTTGTTTGATACCGGAGCCACTATGTCGTTTATTTCAAATGAAATCGTGCAACATCCTTCTTTTAAGATTGAACAAATGCCGATACCTTTAGAAGTAGAAATAGCCGATAGTAAGAACTATGTGTTACGCGAGATTTGTAGAAATTGCAAATTCACTATAGAAGATGAAGAATTCGATATCGACCTCATACCTATGGTGTTGGGGGAATTCAAAATGATAGTAGGTATGGATTGGATGGCACGTCACCGTGTAGAGATTAATTGTGAAAATAAGGTAATGATTGTCCACTCTCCAAGTGGAAGGCAAATGAGTATTCAAGGAGAGAAAAATGTGGAAACAAAATTGTGCACCCTTGTTCAAGCCGTTAAATAAGTACTTAACGAAAGTAGAGCATACCTAGCTTATGTAGTAGACGCTCGACAAAGCCTCCCGAAGTTTGAAGATGTTAAGGTCGTGAACGAATTTCCGGATGAATTGCCGGGACTCCCTCCCGAACGAGAAATAGAGTTTTGCATCGAATTGAACCCGGGTGCGAAACCGGTAGCGAAGGCTCTCTATAGATTGGCTCTCACCGAGATGCGGGAGTTAATGACACAACTACAAGATCTACTAGATAAGGACTTTATATGCCCGAGTGTGTCGCCTTGGGGAGTGCCTGTCTTATTTGTTAAGAAGAAAGATGGGTCGATGCGCATGTGCATCGATTACAGAGAATTAAATAAGCTGACCGTGAAGAACCGCTACCCTTTACCTCGAATTGACGATCTTTTTGATAAATTACAAGGGGCGAGTTGGTTCTCAAGGATAGACTTATGCTCGGGATATCATCAAGTCGAGGTACGAGAAGAAGATATTGCAAAGACCGCATTTAGAACCCGATATGGACATTACGAGTTCCTAGTTATGTCCTTTGGGTTAACGAACGCTCCAGCAACGTTTATGGATCTTATGAACCGGGTATGCCGACCCATGTTAGATAAATCTGTGATCGTGTTCATAGATGATATTTTAGTCTACTCGCGAAGCAAGACTGAACATGCGAGACACTTGCGGGAAGTACTTGAAGTTCTCCGTAAGGAGAAACTTTACGCAAAATTCTCCAAATGCACCTTTTGGCTCAGAGAGGTGCAGTTTCTCGGCCACGTGATAAACTCGAAAGGTGTCTTGGTTGATCCATCGAAGATTGAGGCAGTAATGAAGTGGGTTTCCCCAAAAACTCCAACTGAAGTAAGGAGCTTTCTAGGCCTTGCGGGCTATTACAGGAGGTTTATACAAGACTTTTCAAAAATAGCGTTACCCTTAACGAAGTTGACGAGGAAGAAGGAGAGGTTTGTGTGGGGCAAAGATCAAGAAGAAGCCTTTCACGTGTTAAAAGAAAAGTTGTCTAGTTCTCCGGTCTTAACACTCCCGGATGGAACGGAAGATTTGGTTGTCTATTCAGATGCTTCACATCAAGGTTTAGGGTGTGTTTTAATGCAAAGGGGAAAGGTTATCGCGTATGCATCAAGACAACTGAAACCGCATGAAGGAAACTACCCAACTCACGACTTAGAGTTGGCGGCAGTAGTTTTCGCCTTGAAGATCTGGAGGCACTATCTCTACGGTGCAAAATGTACAATCTACTCGGATCACAAAAGCCTCAAATATTTCTTCGAGCAGAAAGACTTAAATATGAGACAACGGAGATGGTTAGAACTTATCAAAGATTACGATTGCGATATCCTTTATCACCCGGGAAAGGCGAATGTGGTGGCTGATGCGTTAAGCCGAAAAGAGTATCCACCTCCCATTCAAGTAAAATCCATGAAGATGATTGTTACACCACGTTTACTTGATATGATACGAGATTCCCAAATAAAGTCACTTGGAGCGGAAGACCCAAAGAAAGAAAGAATGAAATGTTTAGCCGATAAATTGGAGGAAAATTCGATCGGGCTCAAAACAAGATTCGGTCGGATTTGGATACCACGGTTTTGAGAAGTCAAGACTGCTCTACTCGAGGAAGCTCATAAGTCTCGGTACTCAATTCATCCCGGGGCAACTAAGATATACCGGGACTTGAAGACCAATTATTGGTGGCCGGGTATGAAACGCGATATTGTTAAGTATGTCTCGAAATGCTTAGCATGCTCTCAAGTGAAAGCAGAACATCAAAAACCATACGGGGAGTTACAACCTTTGGAAATTCCTGTATGGAAATGGGAAGAAATAACAATGGATTTGGTAACCAAGCTTCCTAGAACGAAAAAGGGGCATGACACTATATGGGTAATTGTAGACCGACTTACAAAAAGTGCCCATTTTCTACCTATTCGAGAGGCCTACTCTTCCGAGAGAATGGCAGAAATTTATATGAATGAGATCATATCTCGACACGGGGTGCCCGTGTCAATCGTCTCGGACCGGGACACTATATTTACCTCTCGCTACTGGCAAAAGTTTCACGAGAGTGTGGGCACGAAGTTACACATAAGCACCGCCTACCACCCTCAGACTGACGGTCAATCAGAAAGAACCATTCAAATACTTGTCGATATGTTGAGAGCGTGTGCCTTAGACTTTGGGGGAAGTTGGGATGACCATTTACCACTGGTGGAATTCTCTTATAATAATAGCTACCATAGTGGCATTCAAATGGCACCTTACGAATTATTATACGGGAGAAAATGTAGAACTCCCGTATGTTGGGGTGAAGTGGGGCAAAGGGAGCTTGCGCCAAGTGAATTAATAGCAGTAACAAATGAAAAGATTGAATTGATTAGAGCTCGACTGAAAGCAGCTCAGGATCAGCAAAAAGCTTATGCGGACAAAAGAAGGCGTCCTATCGAGTTTCAAGTCGGAGACTACGTTCTATTGAAGGTGTCACCATGGAAGGGTATAATCCGTTTCCGCAAGCGGGGTAAGTTAGGTCCTCGTTATATCAGACCATTTAAGATCTTGGCTCGAGTTGGAAGGGTTGCATATCGATTAGAATTACCGCCTACTCTAGACGGGATTCACAATATCTTCCATGTGTCGCAGTTGAGGAAGTGTCTTGCGGATGAAACAGCATTAGTACCTCTCGATGACATCGAGTTGGATGAGGGGTTGAATTATGTTGAAAGACCGATAGCCATTAAGGACGTTAAGGTAAAGAATCTTCGCAACAAAACCATTAGACAAGTGTTGGTTCAATGGCAGCATCGAAAGGGATCTGAACTTACATGGGAAATGGAAGATGAAATGCAGAGGCACTATCCTTTTCTTTTTGGTATGTACACGTTTAAATTTGTTATGTACCCAGGTTTCGGGGACGAAACCTCTTCTAAGGGGGGTAGACTTGTAACACCCCAAAAAGTTTAATTGTACGTTAGTGTACACCTTATCTCTATTATGTTGTCATATGTGTAATAATTTCTATTGTATTATATTGTTATGTTGAAATCGTGAAGATTGAAATATAAGATTGTTGGAAATAAAGTTCGATCCGTCTTAAACGGATGTAAAGAAATGAATAAAGTACGGAAGATAATGCTTCATATCCGGTTCCTTCTAGTCGAATCGGATATGGGAAGTTAATTATGATTTGAATGAAAGTTTACTCGATCCGTCTTATCGGGTTGGAGTGTAATGATATGTAAAGAATGTATTTTCATTCGTTATGAATGAATCGAATGGAAGAGATGATAACTATACTAATACCCGTCGTTAGCGGGTATGTTAAGAATGGAATGCTAGTCTCTACATTGAGACAAGTATGTAATGAACCGTCTAACGGTTGGTAAAGTAATTGTAAGATGTAAGGCCGCTACAATGATTAATCGGTGTATTAAATTAATTGTGTTGGTATTGAAATACTAACTTATTTGCTTATGTTGAATGTAGGTAAATCCTCATCTTAGGCGACTTGGCAAGATTGGAGTGAACACACGCACATGTTATGACCTTCAAGCGCTTCCACTATTTTGTAGTAATATTATGGGTGAAAATACTTGTTGTGTTTAACTTTGTTAGTAGCTATACTTTTCAAACTTGATGTCATGTTTTTGGTCGCGTCCGTAAAACGGGTTGTAGTTTTCTTTTATGTAAGTGATGGTTAAAAACAGGGATAGACTCGTCGTATGGACGGGTCATGCCCAATTTTCGTTAATTGTGCATCAATGTTAGTAATATTTTACTTATAAATGGTGAAAGTTTGTACATTTTTTTTAAAGTTTATGTTTCTAGTGTAAGTGGGAGGTCATTTGTACTAGACGTGAATGCGGGCTTAACAGTTAGGAAATCCAGTAGAACTGTTACTTTACCTAAAAGATTAGATGGTTTTTTCTTAGATGGTAAGGTGAAGTATGGTGTAGATATGGTTGTTAATTACTCTTGTTTGTCTGCTGAAAATTTCAGTTTTGTGAGTAGCTTAAATAAAATTATTAAACCTAATTCATACTATGAAGCTTCGAAAGACCCAAGGTGGGTTGAAGCTATGAATGCTGAAATGGAAGCATTACACAATAATAAAACTTGGGTTTTCTGTGATTTGCCTGCTGATAGAAAAGCTATAGGATGTAAATGGGTGTATAAAGTCAAGTATAAGTCTAATGGTGAGGTTGAGAGGTTTAAAGCTAGATTGGTAGCTAAAGGGTAGAATCAGAGGGAAGGCATAGATTTTGGTGAAACCTTCTCTCCGGTTGTTAAAATGGTTACCGTTAGAATTGTTATTAGTTTGGCTGTTAAAAATAACTGGAAACTTTTTCAACTGGACATTAATAACGCTTTCCTTTATGGGTCTATAACGTAGGATGTATATATGCAAATTCCGCAAGGCTATTATTCTAAAGGTGAGACTAAAGTGTGTAAACTTGTCAAGTCAATATATGGCCTAAAACAGGCTCCTAGAAAGTGGAATGAAAAGCTTGTTAAGGTTCTAGTTGATATTGGTTTTAAACAAAGCTTATGTAACCATTCCTTGTTTGTTTTAAATAAATCAAATGTATTTCTTGTGTTGCTTGTTTATGTGGATGATACTGTTATAACTGGTAACAATGAAAGTGAAATAAGTAGAGTTAAACAGACTTTAAGTGAAAGTTTTAAAATAAAAGACTTAGGGATATTAAAGTACTTTCTTGGTATAGAAGTGTTGTATGAGAATCAAAGTGTGTGTCTAAATCAGAGAAAGTATTGCCTCGAGTTATTAAATGAATTTGGATATTTAGGTTGTAAACCAGTGTCTACACCTATTGAGTTGAGTCATATAGTTAATACTAAAGATGTTAAAAATCAATGTGAATTAACTGACGTCTCTGGATATCAAAAACTTGTTGGCAAATTAATTTATCTATCTTTAACAAGACATGATATCAGTTATACTGTACAGTACCTTAGTCAGTTTATGCATAAACCATTGGAATTACACTTAAAGGTTGCACTAAGATTGCTTAGGTACTTAAAACTTTCTCCTAGAAAGGGACTGTGTTTTAAAGATAGTGACAATTTTGACTTAGTTAGCTACGCTGATTCTGACTAGGCTAAAAGTATAAATAATAGAAAATCAATAACTGGTTTCTGTATTTTTCTGGGAAATTCATTAGTTTCCTGGAAAAGCAAGAAACAGATTGTTGTTTCCAGGTCTTCAGCTGAGGTTGAGTATAGTGCAATGTGTTCCACTGTTTGTGAACTGTTGTGGATTAAAAATGTGTTAAGTGAATTGAATGTTGTATGTGCATTGCCTTTGAGGTTGTGTTGTGACAGTAAGTCTGCTATTTCTATTTCGTTAAACCCTGTGTTTCATGAGAGAACCAAGCATTTCGAGTTGGATTTACATTTTTTGAGGGAAAAAATTGCTGATGGCTTAATTATACCTGAGAAGGTAGATACTGAACAACAACTGGCTGATGTGTTTACAAAAGGGCTGAATTCTGTTCAGCATGATTTCTTTTGTAAAGAGTTGGGGTTAATTGATCTGTATAACAAATAAATGAAGGGGGAGTGTTAAAACTATGCATATGTGTTAATTCATTTATTTGTAACATATGTAACGTGTTATAACATAATGGGTTGTATTTGTGTTAATTGTAAAGTGCGAGGTGCGTATTGTTATATGATATATTTGCAGGGATCGTTTGTGCTTAAATGAAGGGTCTGAGATGGTCATGTGCTGTTGGGTGAGGGTGTTAAGTGAAACTATCAAAGATTCAGGTATAAAAAGTGGCATCAATCACTGTGCAGTCATCTTTTTCGTATCATCAGTCTCTCACCTTCTCTCTATTGTTAGGGTTTGTTGGTTTGTTGTATTTCAGTTGTATTTTTGGTTGATTTCGGTGTGTATTTACAAGATCGGTGTTGCATATGTGATGATGATCATCATTGGATGATCATCAAAGGATCTGTTATAGTTCTGTACCGTTTATAATCTTACTGTTGGTAAGATTCTGGGTTCTGGGGGGTTCTTTTCTGGTTTGGGTTAAATAAGATTTTTCTCCACCGTTTTGTCGCTATTTGTGTTGTTGTTGTGTCGATCTTGTACTGTGTATTATGTTTGTAAAATTTTTTCATATTGAACTTATAAGTCTGGGTTAACTGATAACCTAAACAAACTAACGTAATAAATTACTACTCATACAACACCGTCCAAAACACATTAAAAGTTTTGGACTTGAGAAACTTGTCATGCAAGATATTGTTCTGAAGATAAAGAAAATGCATACATAAATGTAACACCCATACCCATAATTACCGAATATTTTAAAATATTTGTACGTTTAGGTCATTTTTTTTACATAGAACTTATAAGTATGGGTTAACTGATAATCCAAACAAACTGACGTAATAAATTACTACTCATACAACACCGTCCAAAACACATTAAAAGTTTTGGACTTGAGAAACTTGTCATGCAAGATATTGTTCTGAAGATAAAGAAAATGCATACATAAATGTAACACCCATTCCCATAATTACCGAATATTTTAAAATATTCGAACGTTTAGGTCATTTTTTTACATAGAACTTATAAGTCTGGGTTAACTGATAATCCAAACAAACTAACGTAATAAATAACTACTCATACAACACCGTCCAAAACACATTAAAAGTTTTGGACTTGAGAAACTTGTCATGCATGATCATGCCTAATCTTTTTCGATAAGATATCCTGAAGGAGATGGTGGTTTAAGAGTGTTCAGTTCCTCATGTGGCTAGATCGATCCGGTGATTGCTTTTGATTTTACCTATCACAAACACCACAAAACGATCAGTTTTTATGTTAATAAGTGGGAAAATCGAAAAGAAAACAAACTCGGTTCGTCTGGGCGAAATGCCTGGCTCACTAGGCAAAATGCCTGACTCACTAGTTATGCCCGGCTTACTAGGCACCCTATCTAACTCAGTAGGCATACTTCTGGACTCATTAGTTATGCCTAGCTCATTAGGCATAACGTCTAACTCACTAGGAATAATGTTTTATAAATAGTCCAAAACCTCATTTCGTCATAATTCATATAATTTGCCTTCAATATGGGTTTCGGAATCCCAATTAGGACCCGAATTGATTAGATTGCAAAAAATCATTCGTTGAGTGTTTTAGCTCGTTTCGGGTCAATCTGACTCATTATCAGACATGAGCATTCTAGCTCTAGTCTCTAACGATTTCCATCAATTTCTTTACCCGACATCATGTTCGGGGTAAGTAAATCATTGTTTGTTTAAGCAACACTTAAATTACTTATAAAACATCAACTCAATGTTTTAAACCGTTGTAAGGGCATTTTGGTCACAAACTCCCATTTTTCGCAACCGACACCCTTTTCTCATCCATCAAAGCCCCTTGG
The DNA here is from genome assembly GCA_030545235.1 of Helianthus tuberosus. NCBI lineage: Eukaryota > Viridiplantae > Streptophyta > Magnoliopsida > Asterales > Asteraceae > Helianthus > Helianthus tuberosus. The sequence goes on along the minus strand of CM060392.1, from coordinate 102,130,090 downwards.
ACCTTGCAGGATCAAATTTTCAGGTTTACTTAGTCGTTCAAGGTCTTATTGACTTTAAACGACCATGTATTACCATTTTTTTGCCATGGTAGTCCTTTAGACCACCATTAATCATTTAATGACTTCACCTACCGAATTTCATTTAGGCCAATGATCAACTCGATCGTAGGACCCATTATTCCAGTTTTACCCATGGAGATTGTTTACCCAAACCCATTACCCGAAGGGCACTTTGGTCAATTTAAAGCCTTTACCTAACCGAAAGGAATTTACAAGTTTAGATGAAATCTATGAGACTCTTTTAACTAGTTATCCCTAGGATGTAGATGTTTCTAATGTCCTCATATTTCAAGACTCATTTAGTCGTCTTTTGCATCATAAACGCATTTTGGCTCTAGGGACCATTTTACACAATAGTTAATATTGCCACACATGAGGTGGATTATTACCCAAATCTGACTCAACCACCTATCGTCGTGTCATGTAACCTTACCAAAAGTATGGCCCGTTACAAATACCTGGTGGGGTCAAACCATTGACCCGTTACTAATACCTTGTGAATTCATGGCGATGCATACCCTTACCATTATGCTTACCTGTAGGCAACAAGACAAATAGTTAAATACCGAGTAAAAATGGTGATAACATCACCATTTAACCCAAATTATCCGTTTGGTCTACTTGACCATAATTTCATAAAAAACTAGGTTTCCGGGTTACCATGCACCTATTTCGTAATATGACAATGATTTAAGTAAATCAAGTATCTAACTCCCGCTAGATTATTCATAAAACATATTCACATTTATGTACATCCCGTACTTGGACTAGCCATTTTTCCGTTATTAAGGTTACAACCCAACCTTGAGTTTAACCTAAATTCTCAAATTACCTTTCTTTAGATAACTTATTTTCCATAATGAAATTAGTCAATTAAACAAATCCTATCTATCACGAAGGGCTTACAAATTTGTAAATGAACTTTTAGTGTAAGTCACTTACATGCGCCCCTTTTAAATACTCTTTAATTCATTAGCCCATTTGACCTGTTCCTTCCAAGCTTCCACCTATCTTAACAAGATCAAACTTAGCACAATACCCACAAGAATTGTTAGGTTAGCCATTATATAAAATGACCACAACATCTCATTGATTCACACATATCAATTCATCAAAACGTCAGCTTTAGGTCAGTTTGACTTTTAAAAGTCAAACTACCCCTAAGCCCACAAGCGGGGAAACCCCTGTTAGATCCACACATGCATGTTTTCATTCTACCCATCCAAAGACCAAAATATCGGCTGATCAAAGGTAGATCTCCCTTCCAATAGGCCAGTTAAGAAATTAACGGTGACTCTTTCTTAATAGAAATACCAGCGCACCTGAATATGTTAAAAAGGAAATCACTAACCAAATCATGTCGGTATTTGAACTCTGGGAGCTCTCTACAATGAACTGCATGCTCCTCAAAAGAATCCAAACACGCCATAACAAATAGGGCATATCTCATCAACTAGAAATAAAGGAACCATGATGTGATACTTAAGGATAGTACGGTACTCCACCGGTGACATATGCTGGCCTAACCCATCTATAGGTATAACAAGAAGAAAATCTTGTACATGTGGTGCTTATAGGCACTTAAAACGGCTTTTTGTCTAACGGTCAACTCAAACTGTACTTCAATTTCGTGGACAATTTTACTAAAAAGAGCACTCGCCAATGCATGTTGGGCTTTAGGGGAAGTGGTGTCCTTACTAGTGAATCGTTGAAGTCGAAACTTGGAATCGTATCACGTAGACAAGCTAAAGCACAAACATAATCAGAATCCATACCACATATGCCACTGTCTCTTAAGATGTTGTCCTGTAGCACGCAAGATTAGGCCCTCGATGCCACAAAAGCATAGGATGAAGCCTCTACAGCCGAATACAACCCCAAATCCCCAAACCTAATAGGTAAGGAAGCAAGTCGCCACTGTCTCCAAAGAAAGGACCTCCACAAACCACCAATTCCTCAATCACCTGACGCAAACCTTTGTCAAAGAACAACGCTACATCTTCCATTTGTACAGGTTGGCATGTCCTCAAGCCAAAGAAAAGTTTGGCAATGCCCATACAAGATCGAAGCAAGAGTAGTTCAATCTGCGGGTCACCCACTTTGGGTAGAAGACACATTAAATCTACCGCCTTAGCAGCTCTTTTCTTTGCCAACCCACTAATAAAGCTTGTGTCTCTACTAACGACCCCCAAGAAGTTTCACCCCCACTAATGGCCTCCCGATGTCCGGAGGAAATAACCCCCCATGAAACTTGCTACGATCATAAGAAGGACAAAATAGCTCAGTTTTCTTAATATTTAGTTCAAGACCCAATGTTGGACCTCTCACCTTAATGATATCCAACACTCTAGTCATCTTTTCTGAATCTCCAATGACATAATAAAAAATGATAATTTTCGAAATTAATTTTTTGGGAAAAAGCTTGAGGACTAAAAACGAAATAAACTAACTATCGAGGGACCACATGTAAATTATAGAAAACAAACGTTTTAGAAAAATCACAAGGACTAAAACATGTGTCTACCTAACTTAAGGGTGAACGGGGCGCCCTCGGGGAGGGGGGCGGTGAGTGTGAACCCCGCTCGGGAACACCGCCGCCATCCCCTCAGTGACCCAATTCGGGGTGTGGGGAGCGGGTTGTGTTCATCGATTGAGATTTGTAATTTTTGACCGTTTTTTATATTAAAACGGCTATATAGCCGTTATATATTAAAAACAAAATTTCTCCTAAACCCTATAAATACTAACCCATTTCAATCTTTTTATTTTTCAAACCCAAAACAACTCCCACTACATTACTCTCCTAAACCCTTCAACTCATCTAATTTTTTACCCAATCTTTAAAAAATGGATTCCGAGTTCCCGTTTTTTTCTCTCCTGCCCGACTTTCCCGACGATGAAGATTCATCGTAAAGCGATAGTAGTTTAATTTTCTTCCAAAACCTCATCCAACAAGCGGAGCTACTAGACACGACATCGTCTAGTAAAAAAAAAGTTATCCGTCGAGATCGTGTGGGAGGCCACGAAACACTCATGGCCGATTATTTTGTCGATAATCCAAAATTTAATGTCGATATTTTTCGTCAGAGGTTTCGTATGTCCAAGTCTTTGTTCCTAAAAATTGTTAGTGACGTGGAAGCGTATAACGAGTGGTTTCAAGAGGGCTTGGACGAGAGAATGAAGAAAAGTTTCACGCCGTTGCAAAAGGTTACTTATGGGATTAAAAAACTTGCAACCGGTAACCCACCAGACGAAAACGACGAGTATTTAAATATGGCTGAAAGGACCTCTCGTGAGTGCCTTGATTATTTCTGCGAGACGGTCTGTAGAATGTATGCTGGTGAATTCTTACGTAGACCAACGAGCCACGACGTTGCGCTGTTGTATCAGGCTCATGAGGAGAGACATCACCTACCTGGTATGTTGTGTAGTCTGGATTGTACACACTTCGTCTGGAGAATGTGCCCCACAGAATTGCGTGGATAATATATGAGAGGCGATCATCAATACCCGACAGTTATGTTAGAGGCGGTGGCGTCTCAAGATACGTGGGTTTGGCATGCTTTTTGTGGCCCGGCGGGTTCACAAAACGACATCAACGTGCTCCAACAATCTCCGTTATTTCTTACTCAACGAAACGGAACGGCGCCAAATTGTCCATTTCAGGTGAACGACCACTTATACAAACGCGGGTATTATCTTACTGATGAGATCTACCCTAGCTGGTCCGTGTTTGTGAAGTCTTTTCCATATCCTCACATCCCGAATGAAAAAAAGTTCAAGAGGCAACACGAGGCCGCAAGAAAAGATGTGGAACGGGTGTTTGGTGTGTTAAAGGCGAAGTGGGGAATACTAAATCGTCCAATGCGTTCTAAAACGGTGAAAAAGATAAGGTCAATCGTGTATACGTGCATTATTTTACATAACATGATTATAAAAGACGACGGAAGGGCGATAGCACCGGTACACATTCGAGATCCTCCAGTCGAACCCGTCTTCGATGATACTGCTTTTAGCGAGCTCATTGACGAAGAAACGCATTGGAGACTAAAGCACGATCTCGTTGAGCATCTCGGACGTTTAGATCTACCTCACATTGAAGCGAATTCTGACGACGAGTAGTTTGTTTTTTTATTTTTCTAGTTTGAATGTAATTTTTATTTTTAATTTAATGAAATGTCTTTTCTTAAATTTTATTTAATTTTTATTAATATTTGTTTAATTTATAATACATGCATAATTACAACAAAAAAAAACAAAAAAAAAGCAAGTCCCCCAAGAGAGGAGTGCCGCCATCAAATTGAGAGTGTGGGGGGAGTTAAGTGGGGAGTTGACGTGGCGCGTGTTGATTGGCTGTGGGTAAGTGAGGTCACTCCCCACTTAGAGGAGTGTCCCTTACATCCTAACTCTCAGTTTAAAGAGGCAAGAGTATGTCAGTAAGCAATCAAGCCGATTGTCTTATTAATAAAAAATAGACCTATATAGAGTCTTTACATGCAATTGTTTTTACATACTCTTTACATGCAATTTTTATATATATTTAAAAATATTGGCCCCAGTGATAATGGGTCGTGGCTGGTCTATACCCTGCCCTTGGTCTGGGTCGGACCTACTAAGACCAAATCCAGTGCAACACAATTCTTGCATTTAGGCTAAGTTAGCAATTTAAGTATTACAATTTGCAATGGAGTGAATGTTGATCAGTTCTGTTTAAACATAATGAAAAACATGAATAACATACCTGTTACAGCAGACAGGCCAGCAGAGAATCCAGTCAGAGATGCAGCCATTGAGTTCGACATACTTATCAGGATGATCTGGTTCCTCCTTAGGGTGTAAGATTATGATGGTGATGAACCGAAACTAGGAAGGGAATCGATTAGGGAGAGAGAGAGCCGAATTTGATGTTATGATTATTGAGTTGTGTGTCTAACCCTTTATCTCTCCAATAATCTCCTTATATATACACCCAAGAGGAAACCTAATTAGTTAATAAGGGTAATATGGTCCATCAACAATTACCAACTAATTATTAATAGGCTATTAATATATTTTGATCTATATAAAATAAATGATTATAATGGCTACAAGATTAAATATTATAACAATAATATATTTAATCTCACATTCTCCCACTTAGCCGAGTAATCATTTATCATGAGTATTAGATGAGCCTGGCCAGGAGTTAACACTCATTTTAACCTTAAACAAAGAACTATAGTAGAGAAATACAGCCGTTGAATCATCATTCGACTCAGGACCCCCATTAGTCATACTATAGCCTCAATTTAAAACCTAATAGTTATGATCAAAATACGCATAAGCCCTTTAGCGTCTGATTTGTATTTATATTTGTCTATATGTCATTACACCGGCAGAACATATGTTAGAGACATACACAATCAAACTGAGGAAATTTTATTAATTAAAACATAAGCTAGTACAATATGCCCTTAAATAAGGTCTTTAGTAAGTCCCATATTCAATACATGTTCTTCAAAAACTTTAGGTGGGAGACCTTTAGTCATCGGATCCGCAAGCATATCTTTAGTACTAATATACTCAATACAAAGATTATTTTCCTCAACTCGTTCACGTACGAACAAATATTTTGTATCGAGATATAAACCAGCTCCAGTCGAACTGTTACTGTTCGAGAAACTAACGACAGCTGAGTTATCACAGTAAAGCTTCAATGGTCTAGTAATGGAATTAACGATTTTAAGTCCAGTGATCAGATTTCTAAGCAACATTCAATGACAGGTTGCGTTGTAAACAACAATGTATTATGCCATCATTGTGGAAGTTGTAGTTAACTGTTGTTTATGACTCTTCCATGAGATAGGTCCGCCTGCTAACATAAAGATGTAGCCCGAAGTGGATTTATTGTCATCTTTGCATTTTGCAAAGTCAGAATCAGAATAACCTACCACTTCTAAGTGATCACTTCTTCTATAAGTCAGTTTATAGTCTTTCATTCCTTGCAGATATCTAAGGAACTTCTTAGCTGCTTTCCAGTGATCTAGGCCAGGATTAGTCTGATAACGGCCTAGCATTCCAGCAATATAAGCGATATCTGGGCGAGTACAGACTTGAGCATACATCAGGCTCCCGACTACTGACGCATAAGGTATCTGGCTCATTTGCTCCTTTTCAACCTCTGTTGTCGGACACTGGAATGAACCTAAAACATCTCCCTTAGCTACTGGAGCGACTGAGGGTTTGCACTGTTGCATGTTGTAACGTGTAAAGACACGATCTATGTAAGTCTTTTGGGATAACCCTAAGATCCCTTTGTGTCTATCTCAGTGAATTTCGATGCCAATGACGTAAGAAGTATCTCCGAGATCCTTCATGTCGAAGTTATGCGAGAGTAATCGCTTCGACTCATGCAACATGTCTAAACTATTACTTGCCATTAGAATATCATCTACATAAAGGACAAGTATAGTAAAATTACTCCCACTCATCTTGAGGTAGGTGCATTGATCCACTTGATTCTTCATAAAACCTTGTTTCTTCATGACTTCATCAAACTTAAGGTACCATTGACGTGATGCTTGTTTTAACCCATAAATGGATTTCTTCAACTTACAAACTAGATGCTCCTGACCTTCAGGTTTAAAGCCTTCAGGTTGTTTCATGTAAACATCTTCGTCTAAGTCTCCGTTAAGGAAAGAAGTTTTGACGTCCATCTGATGCAGCTCCAAATCAAAATGAGCTACTAGGGCGGCCATAACGATCCTTAATGAATCTTTACGAGAGACAGGTGAAAACGTCTCTTGATAATCAATTCCCTCTTTCTGAGTGTAGCCCTTTGCAACTAATCTCGCTTTATAGCGTTCAACGTTCCCATTCGGATCCAGTTTTGTTTTGAACACCCATTTACATCCTACGGGTTTAACACCATTGGGTAATTCTACCAAATCCCAAACGTCATTTTTCTTCATGGATTCAAGCTCATCAATCATTGCTTTATTCCATTCAGAAGACTGATAACTGCTAATGGCTTCATTATAAGAGGTAGGATCATTGAACTTTCCAGCATCCATTTCAGTTAGGTAGGTAACATAATCATCCCAATTAGTAGGCCGTCTTTTCCTAGATGACCTCCTGAGTTGATTATCGGGTTCAGCGTTGTCTTGGTTTTGAGCGTTTGATGTGCCTTCGTTATGAGGTATAATGGGTTCTGATTGTGGAGATGGAATTTGTGTAGTAGCTTCAGGTGCAGTTGTTGCATTGGGTACAAGAGGAGTAAACGGAGTAATGGTAAGCGACGAGTCTCCCCCCCCCCCCCCCGCGTCTTGTACTTCTTGCAATTCTTCGTAAGGGTTAGTACTGCTCCCACTGACCTTGAAATCCTCCAGGAACGCAGCACGCTTGGTTTCAACAATACGGGTGACATGGGAAGGACAATAGAAACGATAACCCTTTGAATGATCAGGATACCCGATAAAGAAACATGTAACTGTTTTAGGGTCAAGTTTCCTTAGGAAAGGATTATAGAGTTTTGCTTCAGCAATGCAGCCCCATACTTTCATATATTTAAGACTCGGTTTCCTTCCTGTCCAAAGTTCATAAGGAGTTTTAGGGACAGACTTAGAAGGAACTCTATTGAGTATATGAATAGCTGCTTTTAATGCTTCAGTCCAGAGGAATAATGGTAAATTAGTGTTGGCTAACATACTGCGCACCATGTTCATAAGGGTACAATTTCTTCGTTCAGCGACACCGTTCTGCTAAGGTGTACCAGGAATGGTGTATTGGTTCACAATCCCTTGGCCCTTACAAAACTCATAAAATGGACCAGGAGCTTGACCCACATCAGTATGTCTTCCATAATATTCACCGCCTCTATCTGATCTCACAACTTTAATCTGACGATCTAATTGCTTTTCAACTTCAGCTTTATAATCTTTAAAAGTTGTAAGAGCTTCAGATTTTTCCTTAATGAGATACAAGTACATGTAACGAGAATAATCATCAATGAAAGTGATAAATGAAGTATGTCCTGTTATGCCAACGATTTGGTAAGGACCACTAATGTCAGTGTGAATGAGTTCTAATAAATTAGAGCTCCTAGTGGCACCTTTCTTATTCGCTAATGTCATTTTGCCTTTAAGACATTTGACACATGTTCCAAAATAAGTGAAATCGAGAGGAGGTAAGACTTCATCCTTTACCAGACGATTTAATCGTTCTCTTGAGATGTGGCCTAGACGTTGATGCCACAACATAGATGAAGTCTCTAAGTCTTGTTTCTTTTCCATCTTTGTGAGTGATTCATTAATATTATATGACAACAAAGATTTGGAAAAATTATCATCTAGTTCTAATCTATAGAGACCACTATCCAGAATGCCAGTACCATAAACAACGGAATCATAGAGAATAGAGAGTTTGCGATGACCATGAGAAACGACAAAACCATCCATGTCTAACTTTGGTCCTGATACAAGGTTCCAAGTTACCTCAGGAACATATAATGTATCATAAAGTTTAATACATAAACCAGTTTTCAAAAATAATTGTAATGTTCCTATGGCCTTCACTTCTAATTCCCGATCATCCCCAACTTTAAGTGTTCTTTGGTTTCTTCCCAGCTTCCGGATTGAAAGGAATCCCTGAGTAGAGTTAGTTACATGAACCATAGAACCAGAATCAAACCACCAAGAATTAGCAGGAACATTTAAATTAAAGGACTCAAGTATCATGAAAAAATCGTTACCTTTCTTAGCCAGCCACTCCTTGAAGTCAGGGCATTCATTTTGCTTATGTCTTGTTTTCTTACAGAACTTGCAATAGGGTTTTCCTAAGGAGTTCTCAGAGCTGGAAGGTGCACTTGTATTAGGATTTGGCTTTTGGACGTTGGAAGTATCCTTTCTCTGATAGTTGTTCTTCATCTTCTTGGAGTTGGAGGTGGTGAAGTTAGCAACATCAGTAGTGCAATCCATCTTCATGCGCTCTTCCTCCTGTACGCACATAGCGACCAGCTCACTCATCGTCCATTTGTCCTTCTGAGTGTTGTAATTGATCTTGAATGCTTCATAGGACGAAGGAAGCGAAGTGATGATGAAATGAACAAGAAAACCATCACTGATTTCCATCTCTAGCCCTTTCAGCTTATTGGCCATGTCATGCATCATCATGATATGTTCGCGAATGCCGCTCCTCCCATCATACTTAGTCGTCACCAGCTTGAGGATAAGAGTGCTAGCGTGTGCTTTTGATGTTCCTTTGAATTGAGCCTCCACAGAAGCCAGGTAGGTTTTAGCATCTTCAGAATCAGGAATAGCACCTCTCATTGCATTATGAATGGACTGCTTCATGAACATGAGAGACATGCGGTTACACCTAGTCCATTTTTCATGAACTATCTGCTCAGCAACAGTACTTTGAGTAGTAAGGTCCGCTGGCTTATTCTCTCTTAAAGCATAATCGAAGTCTAGCAATCCTAGTGTAAGCATGAGGGCATCCTTCCATTCAGCAAAGTTATCACCAGTCAAAGGTGGAATCCCGCAATTGGGAGCTGATAGTGGAAATAAGATGAGCAAGTTATGATACTAAGAAAGAAGTCCTAATGTGATCTAAGGGCATGTTATACGAAGGCAGGCATAAATAATGACCATTTTAATTATGAAGTTGTGATATTGTCTATTACTAACATCAAAATAATAGACTTACTAAAATTCTACTTAAACGAAGACAAATCAGCTTTGGCCAGAAGTGTAATCATTTAAGTATGTGTGCAAAGTAATCGTGACAAATCAGCTTTGGCCAGAAATGTGACAACTGGCACGAAACCGGTAATTTCCGTACACTTTAATTATTATTTAATGACTGCAATTATGTGCTTAATTGTCAGAAATGTCTGAACACATACTAAACAAGTGAATTCATGCACGTTGTATACTACAAAATATTGCTTTATGGATAAACGAGAGCGTTGCGTCAGAAATATTAGTAAACTCACCGGTAGGACACAATGTGTCAACAGAACTGCAGAAGGCAGTCAGACATTAGAACTGAGGCCTAGGTGTAGGTCCAATGACAAGAATACATTAAAACCCAAGAGTACATACAAGGGTTTAATATATATACTATACGAAAGCAAAAAATAAGCACTAAAAAGCACCCAAAACGCACTTTAAGTGCAGAATTTTGTACAACGCAGCAATAATTCAGCTTTTAGCACACAAATATTATGCAGAAAATATTTTTTTTTCAGTCAGAATATTTCCCTAAGTGTCGGGAATCGAAAGTGTTACAAAAGGATACATCAAAGTCATTAAAAAGTGTAATTTGGCACTTTAACGGATTAATATCCAACCGTACAACCGGACTTTACCCGGAACATAAAAATAATGTCAATGACACTATTTTTCTTTTTCTGAGCCAGTTAGGGTCCCCGAATACCCTAACACCCGTTATAAATTACAACACACATAATACACTAAATTAAATTCCTAACAAAATAAACTAGCACTAACTATTTAGTTCAATTTAAACCAATTACCCCCCCCCCCATTACAACCGATCGGTCCCCATGTGGGGGGGGGGGGGGCACACTCTTACAATGTTGACTATTTAATTAAGGGTTGTCTAATATCTTCTATACATGTTATACATTGGACAATTAGAAATTATGGATGATAAATGTGACCAAGAGATCACCATCATTTCAATTCAAAACACTTAACAAAAATTTTACTCTCTCTCTCTCCCTTTGATACCTACGGCCGAACACAACCTTCATCACCTCACCATCATTCAATTTCAATCTTGCCATTTTATATACTCACAAGTGTGTTAGAGTTCATACGAGGAGGCTCGGTGCATACGGAATCGCAAGGACCTCTCTACGACGCTATTAACCACCCATTTTTTTGCCTAGTTTCTTCCCTAGCCTCGAGCTAGTAGTAAGTGTCTCTAAACATTCTCTTGTTCATATTTAACGTGGTTAATAAGAAATTTAACGGATAAAAATTATGAACACTAGAGATCAAAGTTTAAAGTCTTGTAAAAAAAGATGAACTTGGTGGATAAAAAAAAGAAACTAATAGTGTAAAACTTATGAAACTTGTTTTGTTATGATTATTTTATGTTGTTGATTGCTAGTAGTAGAACGGATCGTCATCTAACCGGGCTAGGTCATGTTCATGAAACATGAACTAGTGTTATGTAAGGCGTGAAAAATGGTAAGATGATGAACTCTACTACTTATGAACATGAACTTGTGTAAAAGTGGTTTTTCTTGTAAAATGGAGTTCAAAACTAGTAGATCTAGAGATCTACAAGTGGTATTTTCGAAGAACCAAGTGTAAGATGAAACCTTGTTTAAAAGACGGATCTTTCGTGAACTAAAAGTGTTTTTGTGAACAAACAACTGTGTAGACACTTGTGTAACAAAAAGATTTAACAAAGAAATATTTTTGTAATCCTTGAACTAGAAGTTGTAAACTTGCATTTTCTTTAAAAATAAAGCTTCCAAGAAACCGATTTCATTTTTAAAAATAGAAAAACCTACTAAAAGTGTTAGGAAGATTACTACGTATTTTCACATAACTTACAAGTTCATGTGTTCGCGATTTATACCTGCTTTGACTAGTTTAATGTTTGAATATTGTTTGTTGATGATTGAAAAAGTTGTTGATTGAATTTTGAAAAGAAAATGATACGCTAGTAAGCGTGACCACCTCCAGTTATAAAGGAAACTCTGGCGAAATTTTCCCAGAAAATAACACTTAGAATATTTTTGAGTGACAAGTGTATGAATATATTTTTGACTTGTTTTCCAAACAAACTTCGCCATGATTTTTATTACAAAATTACCAAATACCGGAGGTGGATTTTTATAAATAAAACTTGTTAAATATATATTTAGAATATATATTTATCGCTTGTGTGATTATGTGATTATTTCGTGAACTAGGTATATATTATTTTTAGAGTAAAAATAATATGACTTGGAGATACTCGTAACGAGTAAAAATACAAAAGAATACACATGCAACCTATTTAGATAAAATACATAATGCGGGTGCAAAGCGCAAAATACAAAATACTTATATTAAATTTTGAGAAACTAATATAATTAAAATACGTAGTTAAAAATATAAAATATTTTTAACACAAGAATATATACACAAAAGAGAGTGACTGTACTTGTGCGACACAAGTCTAGTGACTAACGTTAAAAAAACGCGTATAGGTTACGACGTTAATTAAGCAAATCCGGTGAAGTTTGCGACGCACAGGAACGCAAAGTTGTGAGTTCATGCTCCCCCTTTTCTTTAACTGTTTTCAGTTTTTATAACTTCGGGGGTGAAATACATGTACAAATATTACTATGCTTATTAATGGTATGATAATAAGAAGCACGCTTGGTGAGGACGAGTACCAAGTGTGACGAGATATAAGAATACAAGAAGCACACTTGGTGAGGACGAGTACCAAGTGTGATGAGATATAAGAATACGAGAAGCGCACTTGGTGAGGACGAGTACCAAGTATGATGCGTTATGAGAAATGATACGAGAAATCGTGTCACGAATAGGGTACATAAGCAACATTAATCAACAATATACCTAGACCGCAGAACAAAAAGGTTAGATCTAACGGGTGCCAGGCAGCCACACTCTCGGTGAGGGCGAGTATCGAGTAGTGCTTTTGTGTCTCAGAATATACCAATTAAATGCCTAAGGTTTGGTGACTTCCTATGTCGTGTCACATGTTAATGGCTTTGCAACCCATTAACAATCCTGATACTTACAAGAATACTTTATTTACATAAAATTCATACCATACTAAAACTTGATTAATACTTGAGTACGTGGGGTACTCAAGAAAAACTTGAATTAAATTTGAGTACGTGGGGTACTCAAGAAAAACTTGAATTATGCATGAGTACGTGGTGTACACATGAATACTTGATTTATATATGAAAACCTGATTTATACATGACTCAAACTATGTTTTCATACGAAGTATACAAACGTGAAATACAAAAACTGCATGAATTCACACCAACATTATGTTGACGTTTTCCAAAACTTACATGTATTTCAGGTAACTAGAAGTGGATGTGCGCGCGGTCTTACCCATGCTCATGGATGTCGCTTATGTTTGTCTTTAAATAAAGTGTAAACCCTTTTAAGACAATGTTTTATGTTTACTCGCGATATAAACGCTAACTTACGTTTTCAAATTATGGTATTTGAAGTTATTTTCATGAGCATGTAGTATGTTTACCTTTCGTATGCAATGAGAACTTTTCATGATCACACCTCGTGCTTCCGCCGTAGAATGGGGTGTGACAGATTGGTATCAGAGCTGCGATTGTAGTGAATCAGGATTCCTTCTCGAGTCTAGTCTACAATCTCTAGGATCCTTTCACGAAAACAATTTTCAAAGAGTTTTCATTGCATAAAACGTCCCGCGACATCCACTGCCTGAAACTGTCTACATGAGTCTAGAAAAGACACTACGAGACTTAGAGTGCACTTGAGTAGCACTTGTCATTGACTAGAAACTACTTGCAATTATGTGTGATAATTAGCATGTACTAGTAGTAGAATGTCACGAGTATACGTGACTTTATCCGATAGCGATGGCCTATCTGAAGGAAGAAATACGAGGATGAAACGAACTGTGCGGACTATGCAAGGAGTTACGTAATTATGGATGCATACATAATTATGGAATTCAGTGCACAGAAACCACAGCAAGTCTTGTCACGTATAGATTCCCTCAGTGCAAGCCTACTAAGTACTCTGCTAGAGTAATAATTGTTTGATGTCACTTTTGTGGTATATACCTGTGAATATATATACTACTACTGTCTAGTATGAAGATATCAAACAAATGTCTAACCCTGCTGTGTTATGTTCTGTCAGAACATGGCACCCAGGAAAGCTGTGAATGCTCGCAATGATGATCAACCTCCTCCTCCCCCACTGCCAAGAACTGCTGAAGAGCTGAACGCTCTACTGGAAGAAAGGATCTCCGCTGCTATCGCCCAATACAAGGCAAACCGTACTCAAGACAGTGGTGGCCCAAGCAACGCTAGACGTAATGGGAACGGAGATTCATCTGGAGGCAACGCAGCTCAAGGTAACCTTAAGACAATGTACTAAGCATGGAGAAATTTATGAACGGTCCTTGTTTCATTATTTCTTCGATTGCTCACATGTGAATTGGTTGAATCAATTCCAGGCTGCACTTTCAAGCAGTTCCTCGACTGCAAGCCGATGAACTATGACGGCACAGGAGGTGCAGTAGCATTTGTGCGCTGGACGGAGAAGACTGAAGCTACTATCCGCATGAGCAAGTGCATTGCGGATCAGCAAGTCACTTTTGCTACCGGATTGTTTGTCGATGAAGCTCTGACTTGGTGGAACCTGCAAGCCCAAACTTTGGGTGATGATGCCGCTTATGGCTTAACCTGGGAGGAACTGAAGGAAAGAATGAGAGAGAAGTATTGCTCTCGAGCTGAACTCCAAAGGCTGGAAACGGAGTTTTGGCACTTGACTATGGAAGGTGCTGACATTAATGGTTATACTCGAAGGTTCCACGATCTGTCTAGAGTGCTTCCCTACATGGTGACTCCTGAATTCAAGTGCGTTGAACGCTACATTTGGGGACTAGCCCCAGAGTTTCGTGGCATGGTGACGTCGGCCAAACCACAAACAATCACTGAGGCTGTAACTCTGGCTGTCAGCCTGACTGAAGATTGTGTTCGTATGAAGAAGTTATCACTGAACCCAACAGAGAAGACCGAGACACGTGCTGAGTCGTCCGGCGACAAAAAGAGAAAGCATACAAGTTTGAACCAAGCAACTCGTAACAACAAGGGTTTCAGCAAGAAGCGTGACGCTAACCCGTCTCAGGAGGCGAAAACCCATGCAACCAAAGCATACCAAGGCTCCATGCCTAGATGTCAAAAAATGTAAGTTTCATCATGAAGGAGCTTGTCGCATTCCAAGGTGCGACAAATGTGGTAAATTGGGTCATCAAACAGAAGACTGTTGGGGAAAAGGAAAGAATCGGAATGGAAATGGTGCTGGTAACAAGAATGGTAACGGGAAGGGGCGGAACCAAGGATGCTTCAGATGTGGAAGCAATGATCATTTCATGAAGGACTGCCCAGAGGGAAACAATGCTCAGGCTTGAGCATTTGTAATTGGAGCAAAGAACGCACGAGAGGACCCTAACGTGGTCACCGGTACGTTTCTCATTAACAATCACATTGCATCCATATTATTTGACACTGGCGCCGATTATAGCTTCATGTCTGTGGAATTTAAACGCATGCTTGGAATAGAATCTAGTAGATTAGAAATTCCTTACTCCATAGAACTAGCCAATGGAAAACTTGTTGAATCAGGCGAAGTTGTTAGGGGCTGTACACTAGAACTTGGTGAACGAAGATTTAGCATCGACCTTTTACCTATTCAATTGGGTAGCTTCGATGTAGTAGTCGGGATGGACTGGTTGTCCAAGAACAAAGATGAAGTTGTATGTTATGAGAAAATCATTCGCATCCCTCTGGAGAATGATGAAACTCTCATCGTGCATGGAGAAAAACGAGACGCGCCTCTTCGAATCATCAGTTGCATGAAGGTACAGAAGTGCCTGAGGAAAGGATGTGTCGCTTTCCTAGCACACGTTATAGACAAGAAGGCTGTGGAGCCAAAACTCGAAGACATTCCTGTGGTGAAGGAATTCCCTGATGTTTTTCCCGAAGATCTGCCAGGACTACCTCCGCAACGACAAGTCGAATTTCATATACACTTGGTTCCAGGAGCTGCTCCTGTAGCCAAGGCTCCCTATCGGCTTGCACCATCCGAAATGCAGGAATTATCTACACAACTCCAGGAGTTGTTGGATAAAGGATTTATAAGGCCAAGCTTCTCACCTTGGGGAGCTCCAGTATTATTCGTGAAGAAGAAGGATGGAACACTGC
Source organism: Helianthus tuberosus (assembly GCA_030545235.1). Lineage (NCBI taxonomy): Eukaryota > Viridiplantae > Streptophyta > Magnoliopsida > Asterales > Asteraceae > Helianthus > Helianthus tuberosus. The sequence goes on along the minus strand of CM060392.1, from coordinate 102,114,066 downwards.
GGATGTGTATCGATTACAGGGAACTGAACAAGCTCACTATCAAGAATCGGTACCCACTACCGAGGATTGATGACTTATTTGATCAACTGCAAGGATCAAGCTACTATTCCAAGATCGACCTTCGATCTGGATACCATCAGTTAAGAATCCAAGAAGAAAGCGTGCCAAAGACTGCATTCAGAACGCGATATGGGCACTATGAATTTCTTGTGATGCCGTTTGGGCTGACGAATGCACCAGCGGTCTTTATGGATCTGATGAACCGCGTATGCAAACCATATCTTGATAAATTCGTGATTGTATTTATCGATGATATCCTGATTTACTCGCGAACGAAAGAAGAGCACGAGCAACATCTCAGAACCATCTTAGAACTACTGAAGAAAGAGAAGCTTTATGCAAAGTTCTCGAAATGCGAATTCTGGATTCGCGAAGTACAATTTCTTGGTCACGTTGTGAATGAGAAGGGCATTCATGTAGACCCGTCCAAGATAGAAGCAATAAAGAATTGGGAAGCTCCCAAGACCCCAACTGAAATTCGACAATTTTTGGGCTTAGCGGGCTATTATCGGCGATTCATCGAGAACTTCTCAAAGATAGCTCAACCGCTAACGACCCTTACACAGAAAGACAAGGAATACGACTGGGGTTACAAACAAGAAGAAGCCTTCCAACTACTTAAAAAAAAACTATGCGATGCGCCGATACTATCCTTACCCGAAGGCACTGAAGACTTCGTGGTATACTGCGACGCCTCACGGCAAGGCTTGGGTTGTGTACTCATGCAACGCCAAAAAGTCATCGCTTACGCTTCAAGACAACTGAAGGTACATGAAAGAAACTATACCACTCATGACCTGGAGCTGGGCGCAGTGGTATTCACCTTGAAGATCTGGCGACATTATTTATATGGTACTCGATGTACAATTTTCACAGATCACAAAAGCTTGCAACACATATTTGATCAGAAGGAATTGAATATGCGCCAGCGGCGATGGGTCGAGCTTCTGAATGATTACGACTGTGAGATCAAGTACCATCCTGGAAAGGCAAACGTGGTAGCGGACGCGTTGAGCCGAAAAGAAAGGGTTAAGACCCTAAGGGTTCGAGCGTTAGAAATGTCCATTCGAACGAACCTCACTGCACGCATTTGTCTAGTTTCTTCCCTAGCCTCGAGCTAGTAGTAAGTGTCTCTAAACATTCTCTTGTTCATATTTAACGTGGTTAATAAGAAATTTAACGGATAAAAATTATGAACACTAGAGATCAAAGTTTAAAGTCTTGTAAAAAAAGATGAACTTGGTGGATAAAAAAAAAAAAAACTAATAGTGTAAAACTTATGAAACTTGTTTTGTTATGATTATTTTATGTTGTTTATTGCTAGTAGTAGAACGGATCGTCATCTAACCGGGCTAGGTCATGTTCATGAAACATGAACTAGTGTTATGTAAGGCGTGAAAATGGTAAGATGATGAACTCTACTACTTATGAACATGAACTTGTGTAAAAATGGTTTTTCTTGTAAAATGGAGTTCAAAACTAGTAGATCTAGAGATCTACAAGTGGTATTTTCGAAGAACCAAGTGTAAGATGAAACCTTGTTTTAAAGACGGATCTTTCGTGAACTAAAAGTGTTTTTGTGAACAAACAAGTGTGTAGACACTTGTGTAACAAAAAGATTTAACAAAGAAATATTTTTGTAATCCTTGAACTAGAAGTTGTAAACTTGCATTTTCTTTAAAAATAAAGCTTCCAAGAAACCGATTTCATTTTTAAAGATAGAAAGACCTACTAAAAGTGTTGGAAGATTACTATGTATTTTCACATAACTTACAAGTTCATGTGTTCGTGATTTATACCTGCTTTGACTAGTTTAATGTTTGAATATTGTTTGTTGATGATTGGAAAAGTTGTTGATTGAATTTTGAAAAGAAAATGATACGCTAGTAAGCGTGACCATCTCCAGTTATAAAGGAAACTCTGGCGAAATTTTCCCAGAAAATAACACTTAGAATATTTTTGAGTGACAAGTGTATGAATATATTTTTGACTTGTTTTCCAAACAAACTTCGCCATGATTTTTATTACAAAATTACCAAATACCGGAGGTGGATTTTTATAAATAAAACTTGTTAAATATATATTTAGAATATATATTTATCGCTTGTGTGATTATGTGATTATTTCGTGAACTAGGTATATATTATTTTTAGAGTAAAAATAATATGACTTGGAGATACTCGTAACGAGTAAAAATACAAAAGAATACACATGCAACCTATTTAGATAAAATACATAATGCGGGTGCAAAGCGCAAAATACAAAATACTTATATTAAATTTTGAGAAACTAATATAAGTAAAATACGTAGTTAAAAATATAAAATATTTTTAACACAAGAATATATACACAAAAGAGAGTGACTGTACTTGTGCGACACAAGTCTAGTGACTAACGTTAAAAAAACGCGTATAGGTTACGACGTTAATTAAGCAAATCCGGTGAAGTTTGCGACGCACAGGAACGCAAATTTGTGAGTTCATGCTCCACCTTTTCTTTAACTGTTTTCAGTTTTTATAACTTCGGGGGTGAAATACATGTACAAATATTACTATGTTTATTAATGGTATGATAATAAGAAGCACACTTGGTGAGGACGAGTACCAAGTGTGACGAGATATAAGAATACAAGAAGCACACTTGGTGAGGACGAGTACCAAGTGTGATGAGATATAAGAATACGAGAAGCGCGCTTGGTGAGGACGAGTACCAAGTATGATGCGTTATGAGAAATGATACGAGAAATCGTGTCACGAATAGGGTACATAAGCGCCATTAATCAACAATATACCTAGACCGCAGAACAAAAAGTTAGATCTAACGGGTGCCGGGCAGCCACACTCTCGGTGAGGGCGAGTATCGAGTAGTGCTTTTGTGTCTCAGAATATACCAATTAAATGCCTAAGGTTTGGTGACTTCCTATGTCGTGTCACATGTTAATGGCTTTGCAACCCATTAACAATCCTGATACTTACAGGAATACTTTATTTACATAAAATTCATACCATACTAAAACTTGATTAATACTTGAGTACGTGGCGTACTCAAGAAAAACTTGAATTAAATTTGAGTACGTGGGGTACTCAAGGAGATGGGAATTATACTTGAGTTCGTGGGGTACTCAAGAAAAACTTGAATTATACATGAGTACGTGGTGTACACATGAATACTTGATTTATATATGAAAACCTGATTTATACATGACTCAAACTATGTTTTCATACGAAGTATACAAACGTGAAATACAAAAACTGCATGAATTCACACCAACATTATGTTGATGTTTTCCAAAACTTACATGTATTTCAGGTAACTAGAAGTGAATGTGCGCGCGGTCTTACCCATGCTCGTGGATGTCGCTTATGTTTGTCTTTAAATAAAGTGTAAACCCTTTTAAGACAATGTTTTATGTTAACTCGCGATGTAAACGCTAACTTATGTTTTATGCCCCTGCTTTTTTTACAAGTTATACAAAGTAACCCTTTCATTTTCTAATACTTCAACTTTACTTCTTTACCATATACAATATATATCTTTAACCTATTAAGTTTTTTTTTTTTTTTCTGTTTGCTAATTCTTTGTCAATAATTCCCGTTCGCTAACTTTTTCGTAAAATCTCATTCTGATCCTCTCAAGTTCCTAAATTCAAGTTTACCCCTTTTTTGTACTTTTACTTAAAAAAAAACTATTTTTCTGCGTGCATATATTTATATACTTGTCAAGTCAAATATAAAAGTTTCTGTGGTTATTTTATGTACGTTTCTAGCTATTCCACGTTTCCGCGTACATTTTGTTCAGAACTGGGTGGGGTCAAATATAATACGTTTCTATTTGACAATATAAATTAAAGTTACTCTATTTTTCGACCCAAAGTTGATACATATTATATATCTATAATAAAAACCATGATCCAATCGCGATGTTATCGAGTTAAATTGAATACGTCAAAACATGCGTTTTCATAAGTTAAACGAGTCACATAACGCTTGGACTAATCCGTTTGATGTATGCAATGGACCTGCGCCGTAACGCGCGCATGTTTAATTACTAGTTATATATTACTATACTGTATTTGTTTAATTAGCATGACATTTAAATGGACATGTAGTTTACAACAATTGTATACAATAACTATTATCATACAATTTATCACAAAACCTCAGAAACATTCAGCGATTCATGGTAACATGTCGATCTCGTGTTGAAGCATATGAAGTGCTAGAAACAGCTTAGATTCGTGGGGGAAGCATGTTAAGATTGAAGACATTTTTAGCGAAGTTAGATTGTTGATTTTTTATGGTATAAAAGTAGATCTAAGTTCAAGACCATTTTATGGTCGGATTGGTGTAAATTTGTAATTATGTAATCAGTTGTTTTGTTTTGTTGCCCCGGTTTTGCAGGGTGTACGTGTTTTTAATGATGTTAGCTTTTAAAAAGAATGGAGTAAGTCACGACTATAGTAAACCATGAACAAATACCAAGTTTACTGCACTTGCAGGGATTGTGATATTTGACTAACATTTGAATTAATGTATAATATCCTTGTTATGCTTTGAATTCTCTCCCCAAAGGGTTAGTTTATATAGAAGTTCGTGGTCACTCCTCAAGTAATTTGATGTATATCCTCGATATTCAGTTACCTTAATAACGGTCAGATTGCTAGTGGAGATAAACTTCACATATTCGAAACACATTCAATATACGCGATTTACTTATTTTTGGGTTACATGCGTGACATCCGTCAAGTCACACGCGCTGTACACGCGTTCTCCAGGTAGCATGAAAGTCTTCCATCTTGATTTTCAATTTTAAGACCAAGCGGTATGGGGGCGGCTTAGGCCCGGCGAGGCCCGGCGCCGGTCCCCCACACCGCCCCCTGCTTCCGTCCCGGCGTTTCCGGCTCCCCACAGACAATTACGACTGGCCCATTTTCAAACAATATAGCCGTTGTAACGGCTAGAATTATTAAAAAAAAAAAACTTTTTCACTTTAAATATATACCCATTCTTCTTGTCACACCCCGACTTTCCACGTGTCACCGGTGGGGCCCGGTGGGGAGTATCGTGACGTGGTTGGCAACATAATAGTCAAACAACACAATTATAAATGCACAGCGGAAGCAAAAAATAAATTATATTACAATCCGAATATAAAGTAATATCAAGTATTACAACGGAAAGTAAAGGATCCACAGGCGGATCTTAAAACATAAATATTGTTCAACAGACTTTAGACGCTTAGAACTTGCAAGATTCCTTATTAACGTCCTGAGCAGCTTCCAGCCTATTACGTACTTGTACCTGTCACTTAGACTTTGGAAAATACGTCAGTTTTCACTGGTAAATACACTCAACCGACTCATTTGAAAAGAGTTTGTAAATTGGTTTGAATGCACTTCGGCACAAAATATGTAGACACATTGATTAAAATGCACAAGGCAAAATTAATCTTTTATACTTGGGACAAACTATATTTCATGTTATCAGTTTTACATAACTTGCTCTACATACGGGGCCCGGTTCTATGCCGGTTCATGATTAACCGACACACCACTATTCCCTTATTGGGAATCCCTTATTGGGTATAATTAATTTATAAACATATGGCATCTGTCAGGTGTATGCCTACACCCCGTGCTTAGGTCGTGGCCATTGCATTTAATGAGTCAAGGATATCCAGGACACGGTCGCATTAATCCCCAACGTTTCAGTCAAGCAATACGAATTAAAAACAGGTTATTTGGATTTCCCGACTTATTGGTCTTTGAATCCCATACCTGACCATGCGGTATTTATATTACCGTATCCCAAGCCCGTAATAGGGAAAATAAGTTAAGAGTATTTACCTGAGCTAGCTCCTGTCTTAAATAGCAAGAATTATAATAACTCAGCCGTATTCACTTAAGTAAGCGTAGGTACAATTTACCGGAAGGCTCTAGTCTGGAATGATGGTATAAATAACCAATTAGAATGCTAACGGGTCTTTAATTAAGCCTAAGCTTAGACCGGTTAATTATACGGTTCAAACGCACGATTAGGCGAAGACTGGAATAGAATGTGATTTAGACCCAACAAGTTCGGAGACTTGCTTAATATGGGTATTTTATACACATTCTGGATTTTGAGATAAGACCGATAAGGTTTGACTCGTTTAGGCTAATTTATGTAAACTAGTTACATAAACCGAACCGAACGCGTAATAAGCGTAACGGGTATACATATGAGTCATTTACAGGTTTCCTAAGTTAATATGCTTCATATATGTTGTGACATCAGTAAGATGTCTTTTATTATGCTTGAAACGAATTTAAACACAAACTATGCCCCGTAGGGGTAGTTTGATCATTTAAAAGGTTATACAAGAGTTTAAGTATTTACCTGAGTTACAGGTCTGATGTAATCAGCAAAAATACTTATTTTACTAAGTTATAACAGTAGGGTAAATTATATATGTGAAATTTATCAATTATAACCAAACTATGCACCGTAGGGGCATTTTGGTAATTTCACATAAGCCGTAAAGCTCAAAACTGAAGTCTGAGTTAAACAACTTTTGCTTACTGTTAAAATATTATAATTTGCCCAAAATATCAGTAGGTATCAACCCTTGTATGTTTAAAATAGTTCTAGTACATACTATGCGTTAAAAACGCTTAAAAAGATGATTAGAAGCCATTTCCGGGTTCTATATATAAAGCTGATATTTTTATTATTCCAGAAGGCTTAAAATAATTTATTTATCATATGTAATCAGTAGCAAAAGGTTTGGAGTCAATTAGATATGTAAAACTCATTTTATAGCCCGTAAGGGCAAAACCGACAATTACCGGATTAAGCCTACGACTATAAGTTATGCTCAGCCTAAATTTAATTAAAAATCTTCAAAAATCCCAAAATAATATATTACATCAGTGGGTAATAAGTTTGATATAAAAAAGTAGGCTTAGATAGGCCATACGCTAATTATATCGTTTAATTAACATAAAGCTTTCAATTTATGCTAATGAGCATAACTCTCATACTACACCTCAAACTGATGTCAAACTTTGGGTACAATTTTATATATCAGTGACTAAGGTTTCTACACTTTTACATTTCCAAAAATCACATTTTATGGTAATAAGGGCATAATGGTCAACATATGAGCAATTAACGGAATCATGCGTATTAACCGGTTAACTAATGAACCATTGTGTATAATCACAGAGGGTTATACTAGCATGTAACCTGGTCCAAGTGAAGCTCTTAGGTATTTCTAAATCATACCAAAACGGGTCAGAACTGAAGTCAAAGCTTTGCGACTTTCGGTTCTGAACCGGGTCTAAACAGGAAATTGTCGGGTGGAACATGTTTAGACATGTTCTTACACTAATTACCAAATTATATTAATGATTAAACAGGTTGTATGTGTTCTACATTGCTAATTATGCATAAATTAGAAACTAAGTATCCTGTTGACTTTTTAATCACAAGTTTGACCCAACATTTGACCTAGTTAGAGTGGGAATCAGGGGGACCCCTTTTAAGGGTTTATTACCCACATAATTACCAACTTATAACTACCTTCAATTCGATTAATCACTGGACCAACAATGATTAATCGTTAAGTCAACCGTTAATTACGACGGTTTGACTTTTAAGCTTAAACTAAGTAAAAACTTAACTAAGGAAGGTTAAGCAAACTTACAAGAGTACTATGAACGATTAGGAAGGTCTTGGGTCTGCACTTAAGCTCCAGAAATGCTCCAAAATGCAGATGGAAGGTGTGGGTGAAATGTTGCAACCTTGAGGCCTTTTTATAGTGTTTCAAACACCTTAGATTGTTGACAACTCAAGCTATTATGGACCATGAATCATCAACACATGTCCCTAAGGGCTAAAATCAGTTTAGGCAACTCATGGAAGTGTTAAAGGGCAAGACTTGAAGTTTGAATGGGCTGAACAGGCAAGAAAACGAGTTTCTGCATCCGGGAGACTGCTTGCGCACCGTAACAACCACAGTGTTGAGGTGCGCAAGCCCTTGGCCAGCAAACAGAAACTTTTAAATGTTGACAGTTTTAGCCCCTGTACCTCCAATTGCCATTTCCGACACATCCAAGGCCCGTTAAATCATTTTTAAGGCTCTAAAATGATGGCTAAGTAAGGGGAACATGAAACATGTTCAAAAATATGCCGGATGTCAGTTCGTTTGGTCGTACGGTCACGTTGTTCGGCTAATTACGACGAAACACGGACGGATGCGAAAAACAATCCAAACGACGTGACGAATGGAATTTTATCAATCCAAACACGAAAATAAAATATTTTAGTGCTTACATAAATTTTTGGGTGTCCGGGAATATCCAGAATGTAAGATATGCGCGTAAACGCAAACTTGTGCGCTTTTTGACACTTTTAGTCCCTGCATGACTTAAAAGTTTATTTTTTGCGCACTAAACACCTCAAAGCCTATATCTAAGCTATGAGAAGGATAATTTAAGGTATGTATAACTCATGGTCATATTCTGGGAGGTCCGATAACATACGAATCGGCATACTTTAGCAGTTTGACGCTTTAGGTCCCCCTAATGCGCAAACTTGCGTAAGTCATCACTTAATAGTATTGAAGCCTCATATAATCCATATTAGGCATTCTTGAAAGTATTATTAAACATTATAATGCTTCGGGCTCGATAAAAGGTCATTCAGAGGTATAATTAAACATATTGACACTTTTAGTCCCTTATACTTGCAAAGTTGCGCGTAACTTCACTTTTGGGCATAAAAGCCTTGGACTCCCAATGATTGGCATTCCCGAGAGTATAAATAAATATCATGAGGCTCTCGGTTTGTTAAAAGGTCACCCAGAGGTAAGAATTAACATGTTGATGCTTTTAACCCTTTATTGCGCAAACTTTCAATTAATCACATAAACGGCTACACTTGATTAACAAGTGGCTCAATTGTGAATATAAAACCGTAAAAGGTTATTTAGAACTTATTTTAGGTATGATAATACTTCCAGTTCTTTCATAATCAAAGTTTTTTGATTTTTCGAAAAATTAGTCCCTTAAATTCAACGTTTGGCTTCATTAGGGTTTATTACACGTGTCAACACTTCATTGGACGTGATTTTTCGAGGTGTTACATCCTCACCCCCTTAAAAGAAATATCGACCTCGAGATTTGCTAGAATGATGGAAGTATTTTCTGAAGTAGCATGGACTTACTTCCATAGTATATTTGGGCCTCTAAGGGTATCCCAGTTGACCTATACAATAGGTACATACTGTCCTTCGGAGCTTCTTAACCTGTCGATTCTTAGTCTATACAGGTTTATTGTCTAATCATAAAGTTTCATTAGTCTTCCTATCATTACGTGATAATGTTTTTCAGTTATTGGCGAAACACATCCTTCAGTCACTAGTGTGTAATGTATTGCGAGCTCCTTAAATAGGTTTTAGCTTATAAGCTACTTGATCTTGATACATTCGATTTCCTTCGAATGATTCTATATATTCAGAGCTTAACTAGCCTGATAATTTAACAAATTTGGCACACAGAGATGTCAGAGATGTTCGTACTCTCAGGCTTTGGTTCATCTATCGATGTCGGTGTCAGATAAATGACACATTCTCTTTACAAGTGCAAGGATGCCCTAAGTAGAGATATTTATAAGGACATTTTATATTGGATATCTTCTTTGAATACTACTAATCGACTTCAGTACAATATGACCATTGGGATATCTCAGGGGTTCCATGCATTAAACCTCCATACTGATCAGGCATGGAAGCAATCTATGGGACACACTAGGATACGCCAATCCTCATATGGCACTCTAATCAAACATAGTTTGGAATTCGCAGGCGATATAAAATAATGGGAAAATAATAAAATAAAATAATATATATATTGTCGTACTCTTTCTGGGGAAGAGTACTCCAGATTCTTATGAAAGGATTATCTCCGAGGATGGGAGAGAGGGTCATTAAAGATTCCATTGGTAAATTATACCTTATTTTTAATATCTAAAGTTCTTATGAATGTAATCAAGAGTTTACTAGGCTTATGGTTTACTAAAGGTTTATTATCCCTTGCATTAACGTAAAATACTTAGCAGGTACAATCGATGCTAAAAGGTAAGGACGTACCTAATGCCATCATTGATATGCACTGTCTCTGGCGTTCAACCGTTAGTTTAGGCGTTTCCTTTCTTATCCATCCCAGACTTAGCTGCTCCTTCCTTGGCAGCCTCAGGGCAATTAGTACTGATGTGCCCCTTTTCGCCACAGCTGAAACAGTTTGCATTCTTTATGTCCCTACATTCGTGGGACTGGTGGCCAGTTCTTTTGCAGATGCCACGTTTGTAACACCCGTTCTTATAAATCAAGGTTTTACGTATATTTTGGGAAAATAATCATGTAATTAATGATTAGATATACATCGGAAATACGGGTTTCTTAAAACTTTTACAATTTATAATTTATTCTACATAACGTGATCGAAATTCGTTGTTTAAAATTTACAACGTGGCAAAGTGCGGAAGCGTGTATCTTTATCGTGTTCGGTTCTTCGTTGAGCTTGATCGTCTTTCAGCATCCAAAATGTACCTACATTTCATAAACATGAAATGCTTTAGTCATACGGAGATTAAAATGTGTCTAAACGAGTCCGGGAAGCGAAACTTGATAAAAATATACAATTTTGTTCAGGGCCCACCGTAAATTACGGTGGGTACCGTAATTTACGGTATCCCCTGAAACATCATTCTTCCACCGTAAATCAGAAACAAACCACCGTAACATTTTTAATCCCCACCGTAATTTACGGTACCACCGTAAATTACGGTGGACTCTGCATCAGCTTCTTCCATTTTGCCGTTTTTGACACGAAATCCTTCGTATCTTTCAAACCGCTTATCCGTTTGACCTACCGTTTCTTCCTACATGATTGTAATTTAATTCTCCATCATATGGAGTTAAACCCGACTTCCGGAATAACAAATCTATAGAGTTTTAAGCTTTCGGCTTAAACTAGAATTTACCCATTTGGACCCATTAATGTATTTATCAAACAAACTTATTTGTTTGGTCCCAAATTCTCGTGAATCTCCTAATTTCTATATCGTCTATCATATTTGGCTCAAACCACGGGTTTCCTACACATTTTAAACCCGCTTATACTCAAGTACTTATTTTGACCCGTTAAGGTCATTTAAGCAACTTTTACGCATAACTCACACCCATATCTTTCTAGCATTTTATTTCCACATTAGTTATCAAGTGACCTTCCATCACATCTATATTTGTGATGGTTTTATTGTGACGATCTATCTAATCCGAGATTTACCCTTCGGATTATCAATTTACGGCAAAGACTCATATAGAGTCTTTTGACCAAGGATTTACATCTTATGCTATTAGACTTATTCTAAGTATTAACTTGATTATAAAACTCGTTTTCAAGCGACTTCTAAGAGTTGTTTGCTTAATTTTTGCTTACAAGGGCGTTTTGGTCATTTTTAACCCTTCTTTTACAACGAAAGGCTCGCTTAAGCCATGTACGCCCAAAATCTCATTTTTTTAACCAAATCTTATTTTCGAAACACTATGTCTATAATTTAAATCCTTCGGTTTACCTTTTAAGGTAACCGAATGTCCCTTTTTACTATGTCTAATCTCATAGATCTCCAAGTTCTAAATGAGGAGTTTATCTATTATACATACCTGGCCCGGATCAACTTATTAACCCGGTTTCAATACCTTGCTTTATATTTGTTAATTTAGAACGATGCAAATATCCATTGGATATCTATTCCTGTAAGCATATAACTCGACAAAAGAATCATTAGTCGGTATTGTCAAAAGGTGATGTCTACACCTTTTGACCCGTTTGGCCGAAATGGTCGTTTATCTATGCAAGATGATATTTATTATCGTCTCATCTACATGACTCGTTCCGTTTAACACCGTACGGTCATTTACTTATAAACCGTTTATTGCTTTTGACATAATATGACCAAATTATCGATTTACTTCTTTTTAACCATTATTATGGTTTCTTTCATCTTTGATTTTCTTGTTCCGTTCGACTACACGACGGAACATCATATTTCAATTGTTTAGGTATCTCATTCATAATTTATATGATAAGAAAATATTCCACAATTTAAGACTAGTGTAAGCTATACTTACCTTGCATCCGAATTATGTTTTTCCTTCATTCTTGCTTCGTTTGACCCGCTTCCTTTCCAAGCCTCCACCTAGCTTGTCAAGCGTCAAACTATCATCATAATTCGTAAGACGGTTATGTTAGTCATCATTAATTATGACTATTCCATCTTACATATTTTCTATCACAATTTCCATTCGATCTTATTAATGGTCGGTTTGACTATTTAAAAGTCAAATCACCAATTAACACATATGATTGCACTATCAAGTTCACAAGACTCAATTAGGCACATTATCAACACTTAGTTCTCATTTAGGCATTTTAACAAACACCTAATGTGCATAATTTTACATATTTACTAACTAGTCCCTAACTAGTTATTTTTACCAAGATTAACATCAAAATTCACCACTATCACTTATGATCAATTACTCAAACTTGCAAATTGTTCAAGTATCTTGTTCTTACTAGCAACTGTGATGATTTTAAACATGTGTACATCATCATCTTTACTACATAATCAAAACCCACTTGACACATGAGTGTATGATCATGAATTCACAACCATGAACATCAATTCCACAAGTACATGACTAGGGTTTACTCCTAGACATAGTTTCATCACTAATTTCATCCAAACAACAAACATGCAAGCTCAGATTCGAGTTCTCTAGGTTTGCTCAGAATTTCAACTAGAAATTTCTCAAGAAATTTACATACCTCATGACTCCTTTTTCAATGGAGATCACTAATTCATACTCGGATTTTGATTTGGACTTGATTTGCCCCTTCAATTTGATGAAATTGTGTTGGTTAGGGTTTGACCCTTCTTGGTCGCCCCTGAGCTCGATCCAGAACACACACTGTGTGTGTGTGTTTGTGTTTGTTTTAATTAAATAACTTTTCTAGTTATCCCGCTTTAACCCCTCGTGTTTGGTTCGTTATTAAGTAGGCCACAACCTACTTATTTCTTTTAACAATTTTCCCACTTATTAACTAGGTTAAATGTTCCTAGTTAACTTAGCGGGTTTAGGAATATTTATGACTAAGTTTATCTTAGGTCCCGTTAGGTCGGGCCTTCTATAAACTTTATTTCCTCCAAAAGCCTTTATACTACACTTATTTAATATTAGGTTTATTTATTTAAAATCCTAATATTCACCGGGCTATTCTTACCACTAACGGTACTTTACCCGTCTTTTAGTATCAACATGGGTTAATTACCAAACCCGTTTTCGGGGTGTTACAACGTTGCTTTATCTTTTGGTTTGATCGACACTGTCCCCAGTGTCTTCTGTTGCAGGTTTTGCATGTAGGCTTCTTGTTGGAATCCTGTTGGTTATTGTTGAGCTCGGATTTGCTCTTCTTAGGATTCTGGGAGTTATCCTCCTCCCTTTTACGTTTCCCATCTTCAGAGGCTTTGGCAGCCTTGTTTCTGACCACATCGAGTGTGAGAGATAGCGACAGATCTGTTGCCGACCTGAATGTAGTAGGTCTCGATGCTTTCACACTGGCCTTTATTTCTGGGGCTAAACCCCCAATAAAGCGAGCTATTCGCTTTGGTACCGGTGTGATCAAATAAGGAACCAATCGAGACTTGGTATTGAAACTTGTAAGGTATGCTTGACAATCTATGTTCTCCATGACTAATGACAAGAATTCAGTCTCGATCTTCTCAACTTCATGTTGAGGACAGTAATTTTCTTTGATAAGAGCAACGAACTGATCCCAAGTCATTTTGTACAAAGGGATCTTCCCGGTGGCTTGAATCAACGATCTCCACCAGGCTAAGGCCTCACCCTTAAATGATTGCGACACAAACTTGACCACCTCCCTCTCAGCGCATCCGCTGATATCCACAACTGTATCCATCTCATCTAACCATGTCATATAATCTACAGCTCCTTCCTCCCCAGTGAAATCCCAGGGTTTACATGAAACAAAGTACTTGTAGGAGCAACCCTTTTCACGGGGTCCTTGATTTAGTATGATCTGTTGAGATGGATCACTGTGATGATTAGAAGAGTGACGCTCGTCATCTTCCTTCTTGGGTTCATCCTTCTTGGAAGGTGGCTTCAAATGCGGTGTAGATAGGGTCCTACTCCGAGTCCCACTATACTCTTCGTACTGCCGCTCCAATGCCTTTGTAACAGCGTCGTCTACCAACGCTTTCAATTCAGCACCCGTTAAATTAATCCGGGCGTTATCAGTATTTTCCCTTGGGTGGCTATTTATTTCATCTGAGCCAGCCATTTAATTGAACTGTTACAGAAAACAAGGACAATAGTTTACTTGGGAGTTTATTATGGAATTGTCTTTTATGGCAATTCATTAACCATGGTAACGAAGACCATATTTGGTTAATTTATTAATCACATTTATTTAGGATTTATATTATAACTTATCCTAATTATAAAAACAATAACAGTTTTACTAGTGGCACGAAAGGCCTAGTCACATGGACATTTATAAATTATAAGCTATGATTTCAGAGAATCAAAGCATTGAGGTTTGAATCATAGTTCATTATCTATTTCGGTCAGGGAGTCATCGCTACCCCTATCTTTTGGCTCATGTAGAAATGAGCAAGGCCCGTAGGCACTATATTACCAATGCATGGTCAAAATATGATCATCTTAATTGATGATTTAAACCCATGATGCAGAGATCATTAAGTTGGGTTAGGAATCTTTTGAAGAACCCTTATATAAGAATGACGTGTGTGATTTTAATGAATCACGTCTTCCAGGAGTGTTAACATATTTTCAGATGTTAACAGGGATACAAATCTTTTAAACAGGTCTTACCATCTTGGCCAGGTCTTTATAATGACACTCAGGCTAGGTTTCACTCTTAAGATTCTTATTCATATGTATACTGGCAGGGAAGGAAGGATATTTATTTTATTTAGGATTTTTATTATAAATCCTACTTTACAAGTTAATAATAGCACAAATGGCCTAGTCGCGTAGACAAGTTTAATTTATAAGCCATGATTTCAGAGAATCGAGGCATTAAGGTTTGAATCAAAGTTCATTACCTTTTTCTTGACATGGAGTTGTAGGCTACCACTGTCTCTAGTCTCAGAGGACATTAACTATAGCCCGTAGGCATTTCCCTTCTAAGGGATGTTAATAATATGATCATCTTATAGGATGATATAAGCCATGATTTCAGAGAATCGAGGCATTAAGGTTTGAATCAAAGTTCATTACCCCTTTTTGGACAGAGAGGCAAAGGCTACTACTGTCTTTAGTCCCTTAGGACAATATGTATGACCCGTAGGCATTTCATCACTAATGGATGATTATTTCAAATAAGGGAATTTAGATTAACCCCCTTTTTAAAAGATGGCCTGTGTGACTTTAACGATTCACAGTTTACCAAAAATGTTAACGTAGTTACAGATGTTAACAGGGATTGGAATCCTTTGGATAGGTTTTACCGTGTTGGCCATGTCTGCAATGACATTTAGGCTAGGTTTTACCATCTTGGCCATGTCTGCATTGACATTTAGGCTAGGTTTTACCATCTTGGCCATGTCTGCATTGACATTTAGGCTAGGTTTTACCTTTAAGATTCCTTTAATATTTAACGCAGAACAATCCTAAATTGAAATGTTAACAAGGATCTGAATCTAATTGTGGAACTACCGTCTTGGCCCTGTCATAAAATGACACATGAGCTAGGTCTTGTCCCTTGTAGATATTGCCATTTTATTATAATGGTAGATTTTATAATATAGGGATGATATTTTTAATATAATCGTTCCTTTAAGATATAAACAAGTATATGGTTGCCCTAAACGGGTCTTCTAACAGAAAAATGACTTGCCCATGCAAGAGCTAATCAGAAAATGACAAGGAACCAAATAAGGACAAATAAAACAAATTAGAATTCGTCCTATGTTCTTGTCTAGACTCAAGAATGTGCAACTGTGTAACTGAGATTAAACACAAAAATGCTAGTGTTTAATTCGCTTAGTGTTGGCTCTGATACCAACCTGTCACACCCCGACTTTCCACGTGTCACCGGTGGGGCCCGGTGGGGAGTATCGTGACGTGGTTGACAACATAATAATCAAACAACACAATTATAAATGCACAGCGGAAGCAAAAGATAAATTATATTACAATCCGAATATAAAGTAATATCAAGTATTACAACGGAAAGTAAAGGATCCACAGGCGGATCTTAAAACATAAATATTGTTCAACAGACTTTAGACGCTTAGAACTTGCAAGATTCCTTATTAACGTCCTGAGCAGCTTCCAGCCTATTACGTACTTGTACCTGTCACTTAGACTTTGGAAAATACGTCAGTTTTCACTGGTAAATACACTCAACCGACTCATTTGAAAAGAGTTTGTAAATTGGTTTGAATGCACTTCGGCACAAAATATGTAGACACGTTGATTAAAATGCACAAGGCAAAATTAATCTTTTATACTTGGGACAAACTATATTTCATGTTATTAGTTTTACATAACTTGCTCTACATACGGGGCCCGGTTCTATGCCGGTTCATGATTAACCGACACACCACTATTCCCTTATTGGGAATCCCTTATTGGGTATAATTAATTTATAAACATATGGCATCTGTTAGGTGTATGCCTACACCCCGTGCTTAGGTCGTGGCCATTGCATTTAATGAGTCAAGGATATCCAGGACACGGTCGCATTAATCCCCAATGTTTCAGTCAAGCAATACGAATTAAAAACAAGTTATTTGGATTTCCCGACTTATTGGTCTTTGAATCCCATACCTGACCATGCGGTATTTATATTACCGTATCCCAAGCCCGTAATAGGGAAAATAAGTTAAGAGTATTTACCTGAGCTAGCTCCTGTCTTAAATAGCAAGAATTATAATAACTCAGTCGTATTCACTTAAGTAAGCGTAGGTACAATTTACCGGAAGGCTCTAGTCTGGAATGATGGTATAAATAACCAATTAGAATGCTAACGGGTCTTTAATTAAGCCTAAGCTTAGACCGATTAATTATACGGTTCAAACGCACGATTAGGCGAAGACCGGAATAGAATGTGATTTAGACCCAACAAGTTCGGAGACTTTCTTAATATGGGTATTTTATACACATTCTGGATTTTGAGATAAGACCGATAAGGTTTGACCCGTTTAGGCTAATTTATGTAAACTAGTTACATAAACCGAACCGAACGCGTAATAAGCGTAACGGGTATACATATGAGCCATTTACAGGTTTCCTAAGTTAATATGCTTCATATATGTTGTGACATCAGTAAGATGTCTTTTATTATGCTTGAAACGAATTTAAACACAAACTATGCCCCGTAGGGGTAGTTTGGTCATTTAAAAGGTTATACAAGAGTTTAAGTATTTACCTGAGTTACAGGTCTGATGTAATCAGCAAAAATACTTATTTTACTAAGTTATAACAGTAGGATAAATTATATATGTGAAATTTATCAATTATAACCAAACTATGCACCGTAGGGGCATTTTGGTAATTTCACATAAGCCGTAAAGCTCAAAACTGAAGTCTGAGTTAAACAACTTTTGCTTACTGTTAAAATATTATAATTTGCCCAAAATATCAGTAGGTATCAACCCTTGTATGTTTAAAATAGTTCTAGTACATACTATGCGTTAAAAACGCTTAAAAAGGCGATTAGAAGCCGTTTCCAGGTTCTATTTATAAAGCTGATATTTTTATTATTCCAGAAGGCTTAAAATAATTTATTTATTATATGTAATCAGTAGAAAAAGGTTTGGAGTCAATTAGATATGTAAAACTCATTTTATAGCCCGTATGGGCAAAACCGACAATTACCGGATTAAGCCTACGACTATAAGTTATGCTCAGCCTAAATTTAATTAAAAATCTTCAAAAATCCCAAAATAATATATTACATCAGTGGGTAATAAGTTTGATATCAAAAAGTAGGCTTAGATAGGCCATACGCTAATTATGTCGTTTAATTAACATAAAGCTTTCAATTTACGCTAATGTGCATAACTCTCAAACTACACCTCAAACTGATGTCAAACTTTGGGTACAAGTTTATATATCAGTGACTAAGGTTTCTACACTTTTACATTTCCAAAAATCACGTTTTATGGTAATAAGGGCATAATGGTCAACATATGAGCAATTAACGGAATCATGCGTATTAATCGGTTAACTAATGAACCATGGTGTATAATCACAGAGGGTTATACTAGCATGTAACCTGGTCCAAATGAAGCTCTTAGGTATTTCTAAATCATACCAAAACGGGTCAGAACTGAAGTCAAAGCTTTGCGACTTTCGGTTCCGAACCGGGTCTAAACAGGAAATTATCCGGTGGAACATGTTTAGACATGTTCTTACACTAATTACCAAATTATATTAATGATCAAACAAGTTGTATGTGTTCTACATTGCTAATTATGTATAAATTAGAAACTAAGTATCCTGTTGACTTTTTAATCACAAGTTTGACCCGACATTTGACCTAGTTAGAGTGGGAATCAGGGGGACCCCTTTTAAGGGTTTATTACCCACATAATTACCAACTTATAACTACCTTCAATTCGATTAATCACTGGACCAACAATGATTAATCGTTAAGTCAACCGTTAATTACGACGGTTTGACTTTTAAGCTTAAACTAAGTAAAAACTTAACTAAGTAAGGTTAAGCAAACTTACAAGAGTCCTATGAACGATTAGGAAGGTCTTGGGTCTGCACTTAAGCTCGAGAAATGCTCCAAAATGCAGATGGAAGGTGTGGGTGAAATGTTGCAACCTTGAGGCCTTTTTATAGTGTTTCAAACACCTTAGATTGTTGACAACTCAAGCTATTATGGACCATGAATCATCAACACATGTCCCTAAGGGCTAAAATCAGTTTAGGCAACTCATGGAAGTGTTAAAGGGCAAGACTTGACGTTTGAATGGGCTGAACAGGCAAGAAAACGAGTTTCTGCATCTGGGAGACTGCTTGCGCACCGTAACAACCACAGTGTTGAGGTGCGCAAGCCCTTGGCCAGCAAACAGAAACTTTTAAATGTTGACAGTTTTAGCCCCTGTACCTCCAATTGCCATTTCCGACACATCCAAGGCCCGTTAAATAATTTTTAAGGCTCTACAATGATGTCTAAGTAAGGGGAACATGAAACATGTTCAAAAATATGCCGGATGTCAGTTCGTTTGGTCGTACGGTCACGTTGTTCGGCTAATTACGACGGACGCGGAAAACAATCCAAACGACTTGACGAATGGAATTTTATCAAGCCAAACACTAAAATAAAATATTTTAGTGCTTACATAAATTTTTGGGTGTCCGGGAATATCCAGAATGTAAGATATGCGCGTAAACGCAAACTTGTGCGCTTTTTGACACTTTTAGTCCCTGCATGACTTAAAAGTTTATTTTTTTGCGCACTAAACACCTCAAAGCCTATATCTAAGCTATGAGAAGGATAATTTAAGGTATGTATAACTCATGGTCATATTCTGGGAGGTCCGATAACATACGAATCGGCATACTTTAGCAGTTTGACGCTTTAGGTCCCCCTAATGCGCAAACTTGCGTAAGTCATCACTTAATAGTATTGAAGCCTCATATAATCCATATTAGGCATTCTTGAAAGTATTATTAAACATTATAATGCTTCGGGCTCGATAAAAGGTCATTCAGAGGTATAATTAAACATATTGACACTTTTAGTCCCTTATACTTGCAAAGTTGCGCGTAACTTCACTTTTGGGCATAAAAGCCTTGGACTCCCAATGATTGGCATTCCCGAGAGTATAATCAAATATCATGAGGCTCTCGGTTTGTTAAAAGGTCACTCAGAGGTAAGAATTAACATGTTGACGCTTTTAACCCTTTATTGCGCAAACTTTCAATTAATCACATAAACGGCTACACTTGATTAACAAGTGGCTCAATTGTGAATATAAAACCGTAAAAGGTTATTTAGAACTTATTTTAGGTATGATAATACTTCCAGTTCTTTCATAATCAAAGTTTTTCGATTTTTCGAAAAATTAGTCCCTTAAATTCAACGTTTGGCTTCATTAGGGTTTATTACACGTGTCAACACTTCACTGGACGTGATTTTTCGAGGTGTTACACTTCTTCCATTTTTTATACCATTTCCTCAATATTTCTCCCATTCTCATCCATTTTTATAAAAAAACACTCCCTTTTTTATACCATTCTTTTATAAAAAAATATATTTTCATCCACAATGGCATCTAATTCTTGGTGGTCCTCGTCTTCTTCGGACGAAGAGGAGTTGCTTTTCGCAAACGCTATGGTAAAGGCGGCGCACATTGTTATGGAGGAGGAAGAGGAAGACCTCTCGTTTGAAAGCGTTATTACCAGACGAATACGGGTTAACAGAGACCGCGAAGGTTTGTCATTAATAAATTTTATTATCCTTATTCCTTATTTTCTCGTATTTATATATTTTTTACGACATGAGCGCACGAGAAATTGGTGAACGACTACACGCATGCAAACCTTCAACAGGATTTGGTAGAACATATATGGAACAACGCAAACGACGTGGACGGTGACGAAGACGACGACGAGTAGTGTAGTTTTTTTAAATTTTTAAATGTTGTCCTTTTTTAGGTTATGTAATTTTTATTATCATTTTTTTAGGTTATGTAATTTTTATTTATGTTATGTAATGGATTTTATGTCTTATTTTTAAATTTTGATTTGTTTTTATAAAGTTAAACAAATAAAAAAATTAAACAATAAAAATTAAACATTAAACAATAAAAGTTAAACAAATAAATAAATTAAACAATAAAAAATTATGTGGGGTAGCCCCATCCTCCACCCCCCCTCAAAAGTGAAGGAGGCCCATCCTCCATGAGACGGTGATGTGGCGCCTTTGTGGCGGCCCATCCTCATGGGGATGAGCCTCCCCATACCCACTAGTCTAACTGACGTGCTAAGTCAACAAAAATATTAAAGTAAATTACTTTTTGTGGCCCTGTGTTTTAGAGGTTTTAACCACTTAAATCCAAAATAAAAAAGTCTAACGGCTTGAGTCCCTAACCACTCATTTTATAACTTTTTGAGTCCATTTTTTAACACTTTTACTTTTGATTTTGGACTCAAGTGTTTAAAACCACTAAAACACAGGGACAAAAAACGTTATAAAATGAACGGTTATAGACTCAGAGCGTTAAACTTTTTGATTTTGGACTCAAATAATTAAAACCACTAAAAGATAGAGACTCACAAAGTAATTTACTCTAAACATTACTTGGTCAATAGATGTTCTGATTGGTTAGCTATGCAGACTAAGAGCTACAACTTCTGAGTTGAAATTGAGGCTCAATAGATGTTTTTCTTAATTACAATTTTCAACATCTAACTCAGTGTAAGTATGAATAGATTAGACCATCTGTGATTGTTAATGCTTCGTAAAAGGAATTTTTCATTATATCAGTATCTTAACGCCCCTTTAAAAATTTGTAATGGTTAACACTCCCTAATGTCATTTCAATCATTATTTCCATTTTGCTTTTTCTTCATTTGGTGTTATCCTATACCCCTCATTTTTCATGCTCCTATAATGTTCAGGGGTGGTGTAAAGGGCGTTATCAAGCTACTTTACGTCCCTATAAAACCCCATTACGCATGGCCTTAAGAGAGTTAATTAACATTATTATGTTTATGTTAGAACTTTAGACCATGCGTGATGGGGCATTACCTGGGCGTGAATAGGATTGATAACACCCTCAACTAGGGTTGTAAACGAACCGAACATTCAGCGAACAGTTCGTGAACAGTTCGGCGGGAAGTTCGTTTAGCTTAGCGAACGAACACGAACAAAAAATTTCGTTCGGTTAGCTTAGCGAACGAACACGAACACAGGTTTCGTTCGTTAGACTGCGTTCGTGAACGTTCGATAATATGTTCATTTACGTTTGTTCATGTTTGTTCGTTTGTGTTCGTTTGATTATATTAAAAATAATAAATCTTTTATCTAAACATATTGAAAACTTGAAACCCTGTCTTTTTCTAAGTTAGCTAAAATTTGAACACTCGAAGACATTTTTTGGGATAATTATGTCTAGGTTAGTTAACCTTGATTTATCATTTAGTGGTGTAGTAGACTTCTTATGTTTTGATTTATCATTTGATGGTTGTATTTAACTACTTATATCCAATGTTTAAGGATAACAATGTTTTTTATTTTTTATTTTCAAGTTAAATGTTCGTTTACATTCGTTGTTATTTTCTTGCGTTCGTTTGTGTTCGAGACCAGTGTTCACGAACTGTCCGTGAACAACCGAATTTCCTTAACGAACGAACACGAACATAAACTTATGTTCGGTATGCGTTCGTGAACTGTTCGCGAACATGTTAATTTCCTTAACAAACGAACACGAACATGGCCTTGTTCGTGTTCGTTCGGTTCGTTTACAGCCCTACCCTCAACACCGCCCCCGTGAGCGTTATAGGAGCATGAAGAGGGATGGACGTTTCTAGTATAACACTCAATTAGGAGAAAAAAAAATTAAAAAGTAACAATTGAAATGGCATTAACCATTACATAATTTTTGAAAAAAGAACATTATGATGCTGATGTGCCAGAAAATACCCTTTATGGGATACTAACCACTACGGAATGTCTTACAACACATAACTAATTAAAATGTATGTCTATATGTGAATCTATATATACAAATGTATCTAACTCAAACTCAAACTTAAATTCTAAATTCTGTAATTCCTTTAATGAATAAAGTAGCTTTTATTGCATTCCATATTGATGCATAAGTCCCATCTAAAATCAATTCATCCCAATTTACTTAATATGATTTAACTTTTCACCCGGGTTCAAAAAAAGAGTTATAACCTGTCACAAACCGGTCCAAAACTAAGATTCCTTTATTTAGTTTCAAGATCCACTTTTCCCCATTACTGCAGAGTAAGTAACCATTTGTGCAGTTATGACTTGTACCATCTGCATTGCCACCTCATTTAGTGCACAAAGTACAAGCATTAGCCTTTAGGGGTACGACATTCAGAGGAATGGTAGTGCAGTGTATATAAATGCTCAGTAGTCATCTACCTTCAATAAAAATATAATTGTATTATATGCAAGTATGTATAACATGTACTCACACATATTGCTAGATTATAAAAAGATATTAAGCTTACTAGTAAATACATATATTCACGGGCGGTGATGTGGGTGTGCGCCGTGCGAGGAGGACCACAGAGCCCGTGATTTCTAGGGCACGTGTTTTTTTTTTTTTTTTAAATCCGATATATACATGTTAATTTTTTTTTAAATAGTATACATGTACCAACTTCAAGATAGACCAATTTACATAATAATTTATATGGTTTAGAAGTTAGCTCATTGACATTAGGTTTAGTAAGCCTAATACCCATCTGATTTAATAAAATAATAACAGTAAAACATTACGGAAGAGCACATTTTTTTCAAGCTCGAACATTGTCATGAGTTATTAGAGACGCCCCTTTATACATTGAAGCCTACCTCAATAATTCTTAGTAACAATATATGAGTAAATAAAAAGTGATTATTAAATAACTCAATATATGCCGTTCAAAAAAAAACCCTCAATATATCACACATTCACACCTTTAAAAAGATGGGAAAGCTAATCACATTTTTCTAAAAACACGTCTAAAGAATGACTAAAACTATATTTACAAAAAAATATAAAGGGAGTCTTTAATTTCAATCTCACAACCATATTGTTAGGTTTTTTGGTGATAAATTTCTTGGTACCCATGTTCTTTTTTATACTTTTCAACATGTTACACAACTCATTCAATAACTTTAGCTTCGATTTTTGTATTACATATAAAATTCACTCTGAAAAAAACATAAAATACGAAACTAACAAGTTATAGAGTTAGGATTAGGATCAAATACAAAGGATCCTAATTGTAAGAAGTGTAAGAATGATTTATAAAGTGACAAGTGTCCAATAACCTAAAAAAACCCACTACTCAAAAAAAAAAAAAAAAAAAAAAAAAACTTAAACATCCACTACCTGATGCTAGCAGTAAAATCCTAAAGCTTTTTGAAGGCACCTTCTACCGGAAGCTATTTAATCTGTATAGAAGGTTTATTAACCTATTAGGATGCTAACGGGTCTTTAATTTAGTCAAGGACTTAGACCGGCTAGCTAGAAGGAAACCTTACGGTTCTAAACGCTTGATTAAGCGGAGACCAGAATAGAATGTGATTTAAACCCGACAAGCTTGGATACTTGTATAATATGGGTAGACTAATCACATTCAGTAAGATGTTAACATATATGCCCAAAAAGTAATTTAAACCAAAATAAGTCCCATAAGGGCATTTTGGTAATTTTAATGTCCATAAAAGAGTTTAAATATTAAACTGAGTTTCAGGTCTGATCTAATCAGTAAAAATATGTATTTTTATAAGTTATAACAATAGGGTATATTATATATGTGAAATTTATCTTATATAATCCAACTATGCACCGTAGGGGCATTTTGGTAATTTCACATAAGCTTTAAAGGTCAAAATAGACTTCTGAGTTTAAAAACTTTGGCTTACTGTTTAATTATATAAATTATCTTAAAACATCAGTGTGTAATAAGTTTTATATGCTAAAAATAGTTTTGACCCATACTAGGTGCTAAAAATGCTTAAAAGTCGATTTTAAGGGATATTCGGGTTAAAATAGGAAATCTGAGTTTTTGATCAGTTTATAAAGTTCAAAATATTTTATTTAGCATATAAAATCAGTAGCAACAAGTTTGACATCAAAATGTTATGTAAAATCATTTTATGCACAAAAAAGGGTAAAACCGACAATTACCGAATTCAAGCTATAATCCTATGTTATGCTCAGCCTAAAAATAAATAAAAATCTTCAAAAATCCCAAAATATTATTTTACATCAGTAGGTAAAAAGTTTGGTATCAAAAATCGGGTTTAGATAGGCTTTATGCTAATTACGCCATTTAAATAACAAAAAGCTTCTTAATTACGCTATTGAGCATAACTCCTATTCTAGACCTCAAACTGATGTCAAATTTTCGGGACATGTCTAAATATCAGTAGTAAAGGTGTTAGTCCATTCATATTGCTAAAAATCTCAGTTGTGGGTAAAAAGGGCGTTTATGGCATTTTTAAGCATAATTATGATCAAGTGCATATAATTCAAACCATTAGGCCCCATGCAATATAACTCCAGAGGGTTATATTACTAAGTAATCTGGTCCTTATGGAAGCTTAAAACATGGGAGAATTAACCTTGAACGGGTCAGAACTGAAAGTCAAAGCAAAAGTCAAGCTTTTGCGACTTTCGGTTATAAACTTATCTTAGACTATTAATTGCCGGGTTAGGACTGATAAAACATGTTTTAATATTAATTACCAAGTCATTAGAATGTTAAAATATAATTTAGAACCTCTGATTTATTAATTTTAGTCATTTTCAAACATTCTGTCCAGTTTGACTTTTTGTCAAACTACTTTGACCCGACAATTGACCAGTCAAACGAGATAATTAGGAGGTGCCCTTTTAGGGGTTAGTCACCTACCTTAATATGGTCTCATAACCACTTTCAATTTGATCAGTGGCTGGTCCATATGTAATTAAAACGAAAGTCAAACTTAATTTACGATAAGTTGGACTTTAGAGTAATTAATCTAATTAAAACGACTAAACAAGTAATTAGAGGCTTACTAAAGGTCCTTGCTGTCTTTTCTACACTTGATAATCTTCTCCTTGTCCTTAGCTAGCTCCAGAAGTGGTAGAATAGAAAAATGGTTGCAAGTGTGCATAGGAACTCAAGAACTAGTCCCTTTATATAGCAATTCACAAGATCATGGATCCTTTCCAGGTGTTAAGGGACACTCTAGGATCACCCCAGGTGTCCTAGATGATTTATAAACCGACTTATAGCTCCTAGAAATCGATACAAACTAGACTAAGGTGGTGGAACAGCCAAAACCCGCACATGGCAGCTTATTTCTAAGTTGGGGACATCACGCGGCCCGCGTAAGGTTCTGCTTGGCCTTACTTGGCCCGCCTGGAGCTGGGAAACTGGCAAAACACATTTTAAAGCTGGCAGTTTCAGTCCCTGATTGTTTTAAACCCTTTTTAACTTCATTTTTGGCAATAGAGGCCCTTGTAGTCAGTTTGTTGAAGCTCAAGGATGAATAAACTAACTTCGTTAGGCTCCTGTTCGTTATATATCACTATGGAAGCAAGTTTCACCAAGTTGTCACTTATAGCCCAAAGTCTTGAAAACGTACTTAACGATCTCGAAACCACGTGAAATTTATACCACTTATTCTTAAGAGTATATTTGAATGATTCGAAGCCTCGGTTTCGTTAAAAGGTCACTCAGAGGTCAGAATCGACATGTTGACACATTTAACCCTTGTAATTTAATAATCTTCCGATTATTTTCATAAACGGTTTCTTATATCCAACCAATTACTCGTTTAAGAATATTTTCATCATGTATGGTCATTCAGAGGCACAAGTTTGGCATGTTGACACTTTTAGTCCCTGTGGTTTCATAGTTTCACTATTCGACAACTTTAGTCCTTCAACTCAATTTTTCACACCTTTAGAGTTTAGGACACGTGTCTTTACATAATTGGACACGTTTTTACGTGGTGTTACATCCTCACCCCCTTAAAAGAAATCTCGACCCCGAGATTTACTAGAATAAGTGAGGGTACTTTTGTCGCATAGTGGACTCAACTTCCCACGTATATTCGGGACCTATGCGGGCGTCCCATTTGACCTTTACTATAGGTACATGCTTCCTTCGGAGCTTTTTAACCTGTCGATCCTCGATCGATATAGGTCTTTCAACGAATCTCAACCTTTCATCAATCTGTACGTCTTTATGAGACATAGCTAGAGATTCATCGGCTAGGCATTTCTTGAGATTACATGTGTGGAACACATTATGAATTCCACTCAGCTCCTCAGGCAAGTTTAGCTTATAAGCTACACTGCCGACACATTCGATAATCTCGAATGGTCCAATATATCTAGGGCATAACTTGCCCTTCTTACCAAAACGCATCACACCCTTCCAGGGTGATACTTTCAGTAAAATTTTATCGCCTATCTCAAACTTCAGAGGTTTTCGCCTCTTATCAGCATAACTTTTCTGCCTATCCCTGGCAGCTTTCTGGCGATCCCGAATCTGGACAATCTTGTCTGTCGTTTCAAGGACTATGTCAGGTCCTGATAACTGAGCTTCTCCTACTTCTGCCCAACAGACAGGTGTTCTGCATTTCCTTCCATATAATGCCTCAAAAGGCGCAGCCTGAATGCTAGTATGGTAGCTATTGTTATAGGAGAACTCGATTAAGGGTAGATGGTCATCCCAACTACCTCCTAGATCAATAACACATGCTCGAAGCATGTCTTCCAAAGTTTGAATTGTACGCTCACTCTGTCCATCAGTCTGAGGATGGTAAGCAGTACTAAAATTCAATCGGGTGCCCAAAGATTGTTGAAAACTTTTTCAAAAATGTGAGGTGTATCTGGTATCTCTATCCGAGATAATAGATACTGGTACGCCATGAAGAGCTACAATCTTATCTACGTATAACTGAGCTAATTTGTCGGAGCTATGAGTCTCCTTGATGGGCAGGAAATGTGCTGACTTTGTCAGTCTATCAACTATGACCCATATGGTGTCATTTCCATGCCTTGTTTTAGGTAACTTGGTTATGAAATCCATGGTTACCATTTCCTACTTCCATGTGGGAAGTTCCGGCTGTTGTAGAAGACCTGATGGCTTTTGATGTTCAGCTTTAATTTGAGCACAAGTCAGGCAATTAGCTACATGTGTGGCAATAGATTTCTTCAAACCTATCCACCAATAATTAGCCTTCAAATCCTGATACATTTTGTCACCTCCAGGGTGAACTGAGTACTTGGAGTTGTGGGCTTCCTGGAGGATTACATCTCGAAGTCCTCCATGAATAGGAACCCAAATTCTTCCATTCATTCTGAGGATTCCATCCTTGCCGGGTGATAACTGTTCAGCAGTTACACCTAACTTCTCATTTGGAAGGTTTACTTCCAGAACAACATCTTTCTGTGCAGCTAATAGTCTTTCATTCAGACTATTCTTCAACTCAATGCTCTTAGCATTGATCCTGGTTGGTTTAACTCTTTCCTTTCGGCTTAGAGCATCTGCGACCACATTCGCTTTGCCAGGATGGTAGCGAATTTCGCAATCATAGTCATTTAAAGTTTCCATCCAACGGCGTTGTCTCATATTGAGCTCTTTTTGATTGAACAAATGTTGGAGACTTTTGTGATCCGAGTAGATCACACATTTAGTTCCATATAAATAATGTCTCCACAACTTAAGTGCGAATACAACAGCACCCAATTCCAAATCATGGGTGGTGTAATTCTTTTCATGCACCTTCAGTTGTCTTGATGCATAGGCAATCACCTTGCCACGCTGCATAAGTACACACCCCATGCCGGTGTGTGAAGCATCACAATATACAACAAACTCTTCAATCCCTTCGGGTAAGGTTAACACGGGAGCATTGCTCAACTTTTGCTTAAGAATCTCAAAAGATTCTTGTTGCTTGGGACCCCAATCAAATTTCACATTCTTGCGGGTCAGAGAAGTTAATGGTGCAGCTATCCTCGAGAAGTTCTCAATGAATCTTCTATAATATCCAGCTAAACCCAGTAAGCTGCGAATTTCAGTTGGAGTCTTTGGTGCTTCCCAATTCATCACGGCTTCTACCTTAGCGGGATCTACTTGGATACCACGCTCACTAACAACGTGTCCAAGAAATTGGACTTCACGAAGCCAGAATTCACATTTAGAGAACTTAGCGTACAATTTCTCTTGCTGAAGTAATCCTAAGATGCATCGAAGGTGCTTCTCATGATCAGCTTGATTACGAGAGTAGATAAGTATGTCGTATATGAAGACAATGACAAACTTATCTAAATATGGCTTGCAGACTCTATTCATGAGGTCCATGAATGCTGCTGGCGCATTAGTGAGCCCAAATGGCATCACTAAAAACTCGAAATGACCATACCTCGTTCTGAATGCTGTCTTAGGCACATCTTCAGTTCTTACTTTAAGTTGATGATACCCAGATCTCAAATCAATCTTTGAGAAATAGCTCACCCCCTGGAGCTGATCAAATAAATCATCGATCCTGGGTAAAGGATAACGATTCTTGATCGTTACCTTATTCAATTCACGATAATCAATGCATAAGCGCATTGATCCGTCCTTCTTTTTCACAAACAGTATTGGAGCTCCCCAAGGCGAAGAGCTAGGTTGAATGAAACCTTTATCCAGTAAGTCATCCAATTGAGTTCTGAGCTCTTTCATTTCTGTAGGCGCTAGACGATAAGGAGCTCATGCTATAGATGCTGATCCTGGGAGAGTGTCTATCCTAAACTCTACTTGCCTCTCAGAAGGTAATCCAGGTAATTCATCAGGAAAAACATCAGGATATTCAGAGATAATTGGAATATCTTCAATTTTAGGCTTCGGATCATTCACAGTCACTTGTGCCATGTAAATGACACATCCACTCTTCAAACACTGCGATACTTTGAGAATAGACACGTTGCTAGGCAATCCATATTGTGTATCTCCTTGAATAGTGACAGATTCACCAGAAGGGGTTTTGATAATAACTAGCTTTTTATCGCAAGCAATTTGGGCTTGGTTATGCGACAACCAATCCATGCCTAAAACTATATCAAACCCAGCCAATTTCATTGGCAAGAGGGATAGCGGGATAGAATAATTCTTAATGGATATAGAGCATCCACCAAGAAGAGTTGAAGCTATTTCTAAGGTACCATCTGCAAGTTCTACTTCATATTTTATGTCTAGAGTCTTAATAGGCAGATTCAATAACTTACAGAACTTATGATCTACAAAAGACTTATCAGCACCGGAATCAAATAAGACTCTAGCATAATTATTATTGATGAGGAAGGTACTTGTTATGACATTATCGTCGTTCACTGCTTCCCTCGCGTTCATCTGGAAAACTCTTGCGTTGTTGTTCTTTGCCTCCTCAGGCTTCTTTGTATTCTTGGGGCAATTGGTTTTAATGTGCCCCTTTTCATTGCAACCATAACAGGTTGCATCTTTAATGTTCCGGCACTCAACAGATTTGTGCCCTTTCTTTTTGCAGATCCCACATGGTTTGGCTTGTGGGTCCTGGTTGCATTTCCCAAAATGCCTTTTGTTGCAAGTCTTACACCTGGGCTTGTCATTTGACTGCCCCTTCTTGAATCTGAAGTTTCCTTTGTTCTTTTTGTTTGACTGAGGAGACTTGTCTTCCTCTCTCTTCCTTTTTCCATCATCAGTGGTTTTCTTTGCCCTACTCCTCACAACATCGAGAATGAGGGACAAAGATAGATCCATAGCAGATCTATAAGTGGTTGGCTTAGAAGCCTTAACATTCCCTTTTACTTCAAGAGCCAAAGCACCAATGAAACGCGCAATACGTTTAGGTTCAGGAGTGACCAAGTATGGCACAAGCCTTGACATTGAATTGAAGCTAGTCACATAGGATCTACAATCTAGATCCTTCATCACTAAGGTGAGGAAATCAGTCTCTATCCGTTCAACTTCATGCTGAGGGCAATAGGTTTCCTTAACCAAATCAACAAACTTGTTCCATGACAGATTGTGCAAAGGAACCTTCCCGGTGGCTTGCACTAATGCTTTCCACCAAGTGAGGGCATCGCCCTTAAAGGATTGAGACACAAACTTTACTATATCCTCCTTAGCACATCCGCTGATGTCTATCACAATCTCCATCTCGTCCAACCATTTCATACAATCAATCGCTCCCTTTTCTCCCGTAAAATCTCTTGGTTTACAGGAGACAAAATACTTGTAGGTACAACCCTTGGTGTACCTGGGAGTTGGCTCAAGGATAACCTGCCTCTTGGGCTCACTGCCCTGATTGGATGAGTGTTGAGACTCACTTTTCCTATGAGTATTAGGTTGAGAATGGGATTGTGAATGACTTCTGGACCGAACATTGCTCGGTTCCTTAAATATCTTATCTACTGCTTGGGCAACTGCAGTATCAATCATTGCTTGCAGTTCAGCATTTGTAAGATTTACTCTTGCTTCATTATTGTTTTCTCCTCGAGGGTGGCTATTTGCCTCATCAGATCCAGCCATTTTCGAGTACTATATCAAACAGTAATGATATATTTAAATTATGCAATAAATCATCATATTGATGATTAGATGGTCCTGGTATTATTAAACCATATAGACCATTTTAAGAAAATAATAATAATCAAAGAGATATAATTCTTTATATTTTTATTAGACAGAGGAATATAAATCACACTGTCAATGTCATGAAGACATATTCATATTGCACAAAGCTCGTCTTAAAGGACATTTAGATGGCACACAAAGCCTTGTCACAAGGACGATTAAAATCATTGTTTTCTTTAGGGGTCGAACAAAGTTCATCGCCCTTTTGACAAGAAGCCTATAAATTTAAAACCTTCATTGTCATTATTACACCTTTGCTTATAAGCATACATCTCTAATGGATGTTGTGGTGTATACATCATATTGATGTTTATTAGCCATGATTCATGTTGATTATATAGGCTAAAAATAGTGGCTTGGAAAAATCCAAGTACATTAGGAAGATTGTGTGGTTTCTCGTACCGCACAATTCAGGATTGTTAACATGTTTTCAGATGTTAACAGGAATTATTGTCTTAAAAGGTTATACCATCATAGCCATTTAATATTTTGGCTAGGTTATACCTCTAAGAAATTTATTGGCAGATCAAATAAAATTTGAAGTGAAGTAGCATGATGTAATAAATTCCATATTTAAAAACAAAATAACTTCATTAAATTACGAAACGAGTACAACCTTGCCCTAAACGGGACTTAGAACAACACAAACTGCCCACGCAGGGGCTACTGAAACAGAAAGTAAGTCCACGCAGTGACTTGGTACATGAAAATAAATTAATGTCCTCGCAAGGACTTATTGAAAGACAATACAACATGAAACAACAAATTTCCTACTTCTTCTTGCCTTTAAGAAGGTTCATAAGACCTTTGACAAAACCATTGTGCTTCTTCTTAGTTTCATGGGCTTCATGTTCAACCCGGTCTAACCTCTGTAAAATTTCCTGAGTTTGCTCCTGATGGTGAGGAGGACGTTGCTGGTATGGTGGGTATTGGTATCCCTAAACCGAATATCCAGTTGGGTAAACTGGAGGGTAAGAAGAAGGATAAAGTGCATTATACTGAGCAGCTGTAAGGTAGGGATCATGGTTTCCATAATCAGATGGGTATCCAGACGGATTATACCTAGATGATCCTGGGTATGTCGGGATCGGGTTGTCAAAACCCAACGGTGGCTGCAGTGGTGCATGAGAAACTGGCGGAAGGTTGACTTCCGGCACCGTGTGTGAGGGTCCACCCAACTGAGGGTCCTCTGGAATAGGAGGGTATGAACTTGAGCCATGAGGAGATGCAAACCGTGGTCCCCCACGTACAGACATTCTAGCATTTCTCCTTCGCCTTGGCGGCTCGGGAGGCTGTTGAGGTGGTTCCTCAACTGGTAAAGGTGGTAGGGTACGGCTTGAAGCTGTGGGTCAACCAAAGGAGGTTGGACAGGAGAGTTATGGTATGAAGGGGTAAAGAACCAATCATACTGAGCCATTCTCTCAGCATACGAATCAGGCCCTCGGTACGGCGATCCCTGATAAGGTGAACCACTCGATATGCTAATGGGGTGGCCCGGTGTTCCAGTTTGCAGCTCAGGGTCCGGGTCGTCGTCCATCTCCATCTCCTGAGAAAAATGATCCTCAGGTCCTAGTGGGTTGAAACCCAGAAAGTCGTTGACGTACGCATTGGGGTTAAACTGAGTTGGAGAGTAGGTAGAATCCGAGTGATGAAAAGGGTGGGAGTCAAAGGAGTGGTGTGATTGGTTTGAGTGATGTGATCCCTGCGAATGATGAGAATGTTGGGGTTCAATAGGAATGGGCAACCCAAAATAAGGAGGGTCAGATGGTGAGGATCCAAGTGAGACAGAATGTCTTGCTGGTTCGAAGCTATGGCTACATTTGTCCCTTGAGTCGGAGCCAGAGAGAGAATCGAATGGTGTACGTTGGTGGGAGGGTCCCGCGTGGCCAGACGGTCCTCCACGCATTGGTCCTTTGCCTTTTCCCCTCACTCGTGGTGGCATTCTTCCAAGTGGTAACCTGTCAAAACAAGTAAATATAATATAACAATAAAAAAGGAAAGTTAAGAGTATAATCCTAGGTCATTTGCCTAGACTCGAGAGTCTAAGTAATGTGCTTATTGTGTCATTGAGATTAAACACAAAAGGTTAGTGTTTAATTCACTCAATGTTGGCTCTGATACCAACCTGTCACACCCTGATATTTCCACATATTACCGGTGGGCCCAGAGGGGAGTATCATGACGTAGTTGATATCATCATAGTCAATACACACAATATAATAGCACAGCGGAAGGCTTGGTGAATAAACTATTACAAACCATAATGTCTGAGTGTTCGAGTGAAAGAATATACAGACTGGAATGTAATAAGATCCACAGGCGGATCATAAATAAATACAAAGAAACAAAATAACAGACTTCAGGTATCTATGGATTTGCAAGATCCTTTTATGACACCTAATAGCTCCAGCCTATTACGAGAGGTACCTGTCAAATCAGTCTTTAAGAAAAATACGTCAGTTTACACTGGTAAATACAATTAACTGACTCTTTGGAAAACATTTATGAAAATTAATTTAAATGCACAAGGCACAAATCCTTTATAACTTGGGACAATTATTTAAGTATAATCTTGTATACAGATTTATATGTTTGCCTTACAATTGGGGCCGGTTGGAAGCCGGTCATGATTAACCGACTCACTACTTATAGAACCCACAAAGGAGTTATCCCCAAGATGTGGGTTTATATTTTAGCATTTGCATCTGTCAGGTGTATGCCTACACCCCGTGCATAGGTCGTGGCCATTTTCAAATGAAATGAGCCGAGGATATCCAGGACACGGTCGTATTAACCCCCAATGCTTATGTTATCAAACAAGACAGATTAAAACGGGTTATGTAAATTTATTAATCACAATCCGATTAAATGATTTCATACCCGACCAAGTGGTATTATTATAATACCATATCCCAAGCGCGTATAAAGGAAAATAAGTTAAAAGTATTACCTGATGCTAGCAGTAAAATCCTAAATCTTTTTGAAGGCACCTTCTACCGGAAGCTATTTAATCTGTATAGAAGGTTTTTTAACGTATTAGGATGCTAACGGGTCTTAATTTAGTCAAGGACTTAGACCGGCTAGCTAGAAGGAAACCTTACAGTTCTAAACGCTTGATTAAGCGGAGACCAGAATAGAATGTGATTTAGACCCGACAAGCTTGGATACTTGTATAATATGGGTAGACTAATCACATTCTGGAAATTGAGAATTTATTGATAAGGTTAAGCCCGTTTCGACTATTTTATGTAAACTAGTTACATAAGCCGATCCGAACGCGTAAACGCGTAATGGGCAACCAAATAAATTATATACAAGTCTTAATCGTTATTATGCTTAAAATATGTTAATACATCAGTAAGATGTTAACATATATTCCCAAAAAGTAATTTAAACCAAAATAAGTCCCATAAGGGCATTTTGGTAATTTTAATGCCCATAAAAGAGTTTAAATATTAAACTGAGTTTCAGGTCTGATCTAATCAGTAAAAATATGTATTTTTATAAGTTATAACAGTAGGGTATATTATATATGTGAAATTTATCTTATATAATCCAACTATGCTCCGTAGGGGCATTTTGGTAATTTCACATAAGCTTTAAAGGTCAAAATAGACTTCTGAGTTTAAAAACTTTGGCTTACTGTTTAATTATATAAATTATCTTAAAACATCAGTGGGTAAAAAGTTTTATATGCTAAAAATAGTTTTGACCCATACTAGGTGCTAAAAATACTTAAAAGTCGGTTTTAAGGGATATTCGGGTTAAAATAGGAAATCTGAGTTTTTGATAATTTTATAAAGTTCAAAATATTTTATTTAGCATATAAAATCAGTAGCAACAAGTTTGACATCAAAATGTTATGTAAAACTCATTTTATGCACAAAAAGGGTAAAACCGACAATTACCGAATTCAAGCTATAATCCTATGTTATGCTCAGCCTAAAAATAAATAAAAATCTTCAAAAATCCCAAAATATTATTTTACATCAGTAGGTAAAAAGTTTGGTATCAAAAATCGGGTTTAGATAGGCTTTATGCTAATTACGCCATTTAAATAACAAAAAGCTTCTTAATTACGCTATTGAGCATAACTCCTATTCTAGACTTCAAACTGATGTCAAATTTTCGGGACATGTCTAAATATCAGTAGTAAAGGTGTTAGTCCATTAATATTGCTAAAAATCTCAGTTGTGTGTAAAAAGGGCGTTTATGGCATTTTTAAGCATAATTATGATCAAGTGCATATAATTCAAACCATTAGGCCCCATGAAATATAACTCCAGAGGGTTATAATACTAAGTAATGTGGTCCTTATGGAAGCTTAAAACATGGGAGAATTAAGCTTGAACGGGTCAGAACTGAAAGTCAAAGCAAAAGTCAAGCTTTTGCGACTTTCGGTTATAAACTGACCTTAGACTATTAATTGCCGGGTTAGGACTGATAAAACATGTTTTAATATTAATTACCAAGTCATTAGAATGTTAAAATATAATTTAGAACCTCTGATTTATTAATTTTAGTCATTTTCAAACATTCTGTCCAGTTTGACTTTTTGTCAAACTACTTTGACCCGACAATTGACCAGTCAAACGAGATAATTAGGAGGTGCCCTTTTAGGGGTTAGTCACCTACCTTAATATGGTCCCATAACCACTTTCAATTTGATCAGTGGCTGGTCCATATGTAATTAAAACGAAAGTCAAACTTAATTTACGATAAGTTTGACTTTAGAGTAATTAATCTAATTAAAACGACTAAACAAGTAATTAGAGGCTTACTAAAGGTCCTAGCTGTCTTTTCTACACTTGATAATCTTTTCCTTGTCCTTAGCTAGCTCTAGAAGTGGTAGAGTAGAAAAATGGTTACAAGTGTGCATAGGAACTCAAGAACTAGTCCCTTTATATAGCAATTCACAAGATCATGGATCCTTTCCAGGTGTTAAAGGACACTCTAGGATCACCCCAGGTGTCCTAGATGATTTATAAACCGACTTATAGCTCCTAGAAATCGATACAAACTAGACTAAGGCGGTGGAACAGCCAAAACCCGCACATGGCAGCTTATTTCTGAGCTGGGGACATCACGCGGCCCACGTAAGGTTCTGCTTGGCCTTACGCGGCCCGCCTGGAGTTGGGAAACTGGCAAAACAAGTTTTAAAGCTGGCAGTTTCTGTCCCTGATTGTTTTAAACCCTTTTTAACTTCATTTTTGGAAATAGAGGCCCTTGTAGTCAGTTTGTTAAAGCTCAAGGATGAATAAACTAACTTCGTTAGGCTCCTGTTCGTTATATATCACTATGGAAGCAAGTTTCACCAAGTTGTCACTTATAGCCCAAAGTCTTGAAAACGTGCTTAACGATCTCGAAACCACGTGAAATTTATACAACTTATTCTTAAGAGTATATTTGAATGATTCGAAGCCTCATTTTCCTTAAAAGGTCACTCAGAGGTCAGAATCGACATGTTGACACATTTAACCCTTGTAATTTAATAATCTTCCGATTATTTTCATAAACGGTTTCTTATATCCAACCAATTACTTGTTTAAGAATATTTTCATCATGTATGGTCATTCAGAGGCACAAGTTTGGCATGTTGACACTTTTAGTCCCTGTGGTTTCATAGTTTCACTGTTCGACAACTTTAGTCCTTCAACTCAATCTTTCACACCTTTAGAGTTTAGGACACGTGTCTTTACCTAATTGGACACGTTTTTACATGGTGTTACAGGAGGGGGTTAGGTTTTTTTAAGGTTTTTTGGGGGTGGGGGTGTGTGTGTGGGGGTTAGGTTTTTTGGGGTTTTTTTTGGTAAGGTATAGTTTTTTTTGGCGGGGGGGGGGGGGGGGTTAGGTTTTTGGGTGGGGTGGGTGTTTAGGTTTTGGGTGGTGATGTAGTGGGTTTAATTTTAGGTTATTGGACACTTGTCACTCTATAAATCCTTCTTACACTTCTTACAATTAGAAGCCTTTGTAGAATAACTTGACCCTAGAGTTATATGCACCCGTTCCTTATGTTTTTGAATCACACCATATAGATGTGGTATGAGTCTTTTGTTTTTTCGGGTTTTATGTAAACATTGCTTCAATTTCACCTCCGATATGACTGTATTTAGAAATAAAACTGTCGAAAACATAATACACGTAAGTGGTAGTGTTTCTTCTTTGTTTAGAAGCTTTGAATCACGTTCAAAGTAGATTTGATTAACGAGCGAAAGAGCCAAGCCACTTTAGCTCGGGCTCAAGCTTGAAGTTAAACGAGGCAGCTTGGCTCGTTTATTATTAACATACGAGAGAGTGCTCGATAGTGACTGATCTAAAACAAAAACTTGGGGGTATTCTATTTTTTTTTTTTTGGCTTAGAGGTATCCTAATATTTGCTTTGGGTATCCGATATATAAAATAGAAAATATATATTTTTTTGGGCATTAATTTGCCCTTTGCTAACAAAGTTGGGGGGTAACCCATGCTATCCCTAAGCCCTTTATAGACCCCCGCTTGTGATGCTTGAGCTCGGCTCGTAAAAAGCTCAAACCAACTTGTGACTCCATTAGCCATCCCGTTTAAATTAAAACTTATTTTAAGTATTAAGGAAAAATCAGTATTAAAATAAATCTCAGAAGAACCATATTATGTGGACTTATTTACAAGGGCGTAGCTTTGTGGGGGCGGCCAACCCCTCGAACTTTTCGCTCAGTAGTGGAGAGCATATAGTTTTCGTATATAAATTTTTGGGTATATACGTTTTTGACCCCCCGGTTTTATAGATTAGGTACATTAGATTACAAGTATTAATTAGTCTTTTTGTTTTTGTTTGCATGGATGAAAGCCATCTTTGTTGATTAGGTACATTAGATTACAAGTATTAATTACTTGCATATTAAAGCATTATCGACTTGTATATTTTAATCCGTCCGTCGATACTGAACAAGACAACTACCGAAACGTCGACAAAAATGTGTAGGTCGTCATGCTATCTTTAGATTTTTTTTAAACAGTATAGTTTATAAGATATATCAAGAATATGTAAAAAAAATTATAAGTTTGTTGTGGATGGGTGAATTGTAACTAATTATCTATAATTTAGATAAAACCTTAGGGATTTAAGTGTAATAAGTTTAGGGGCTAAAAAATAAATAGTGTTTAAAAGACCAAACTACCCTCATTTTAAGGGCCTTTCTATAAATAAAGGGGGGGGGGGGAGTTCTTATTTTTTGGGTATCTTAAAATGCCCTTGCCTCATGCATTATAATGTACATTCTAAATCTAAGACGAACCATATTATGTGGACTTATTCTTTTTGTTTGCATGGATGAAGGCCATCTTTGTAGATTAGGTACATTAGATTACAAGTATTAATTAGTTGCATATTAAAGCATTATCGACTTGTACCTTTTAATCCGTGCGTCGATACTGAACAAGACAACTACCGAAACGTCGACAAAAATGTATAGGTCGTCATGCTATCTTTGGATTTTTTTTAAACAGTATAGTTTATAAGATATATCAAGAATATGTAAAAAAAATTATAAGTTTGTTGTTGATGGGTGAATTGTAACTAATTATCTATAATTTAGATAAAACCTTAGGGATTTAAGTGTAATAAGTTTAGAGGCTAAAAAATAAATAGTGTTTAAAAGATCAAACTACCCTCATTTTAGGGGTCTTTCTATAAATAAGGGGGGGGGGGGGGGTTCTTATTTTTTGGGTAACTTAAAATACCCCTCACTCATGCATTATGTATACTATATTAGAATGCATGAGGGAATGGCATTTTAAGATACCCAAAAAATAAGAACTCCCCCTATTTTTAGAAAGGCCCCTAAAATGAGGGTAGTTTGGTCTTTTAAACACTATTTATTTTTTAGCCCCTAAACTTATTACACTTAAATCCCTAAGGTTTTAACAAAATTATAGATAATTAGTTAGAATTCAGCCCTCCATAACAAACTTATAATTTTTTTTACTTATTCTTGACATATCTTATAAACTATAATGTTTAAAAAAAAATCCAAAGATAACATGACGACCTACACATTTTTGTCGACGTTTCGGTAGTTGTCTTGTTCAATATCGATGCACGGATTAAAAGTTAGAAGTAGATAATGCTTTAATGTACAAGTAATTAAAGAAGAAAATAACAATGGTAAAAGAGTATTACGTATCCACATCATAAACAATACCTTTTTTAACAAAATTTTCAAAATAAAATAAAGTTAAAATCTTTTTCGTACAAAATAAAGATAATATTACTACCCTAATTATTTTTGCATAGCTAATTATTTTTGCCTAACACATAATTGATGTAAAGTACTACATACTGCATATTCAAGGAATGTAATCATATAAAATATAAACATGCTTATTCTATCATAAAAATGATTAGATATATGCTACTTAATAGCATGAGTTTGGCTCAATATAGAATGAATATTCCGATTTTGTTTAGATATTATTTGACAAACTCAAAAATGACTAGATACATATGCTATTTATTAGCATGAGTTTGACTCACCTGAATATTCCGTCACATGTTAGTATAGATTTCATAACAAACTTTCTATGAAAAAGGGTGGAAACTAAGTGGGAAACAATTTTTAAATTTTTAAAAAATATAGTGTTGTAGCCTGTAATCTATAATCTATATCATATTATAATGCATGAAGAAGTGACATATTAAGATACCCAAAAAATATTTTTTTTTATCTTTAATCCATAATGTACATTCTAAAATGAGAAGCACCAATTACATTTTACTCCCCTCATCTTAATTACACATTAATTTCCTCCATTTTAACAAAATTATAGATAATAATTAATAGTCACAATAACATTTTCTTTTTAAATTTACACCATAAAAACGATCATTTTATTCTTTTTCGTTTGAGTATAATATTGTTTTACCTATTAGAAAACTTGATATGTTAATTGATTAACACTGTCTATGGGTGAAAAATAACCAAACCACGAAACCTAACCTAAATCAACCAAAAACCAAATTAAAAAGAAATTTGTCTATTATTTTTTTATACTCTTAAAAGATTGAAATTAGCATAGTTGAACCATTCTTCTATCTATTATCTAAAAGTTTATATAATAGAGATTCGAAAAGAGAATTTAATTTTAAATTTTTTTATAACTTCTAATTAACATGATAGAACCCATTATTACTACTACTACTACTACTACTACTACTACTACCACTACTACCACTACTACCACTACCACCACTACCACCACTACCACCACTACCACCACTACTACTACTACTACTACTACGTATATACTAAAGATGAAGGTTAAAGTTCAGCACTTGCTAATGGGCCCTCATATTTTGAATCCAATCAGTTTCTTCAATCTACGCTAAAAGTGGAGATCTATTCAACGCCTCTTTCCCATCTATCTCTTACTTTGTTATCTCTCTCTCTCTCTCTCTCAAGCGTAATAGTGAGCAATTTAGGGAGCCAAATGGTGAACGACGAGCGTTGGAAGCTCCGACCGCCATACTAACAACCTAAACCACAATCGCATCTCCACCGTCGATAAATCCCTGGTATATGTTTCAGCCTGTGAAAACCCTAAAATCGGATCAAACGAAATCCGGCGGGGTGAGTACTTCGGTAAGCTTTTTTCAGTTGCATGATTAATTATTTATTTCTATTGGTGACGTCACAACTTGGTTTTACGGCGATAATATCGGTGACAAAATGGGTTTATCACCATTTTTGTTGAGAAATTGTAGTTTTTTTTATTTACTGTATTTGTGAGTACTTATAGCATTTATTAAGTTTCATTTGTAGCTGCTGAAAGAGTGTTTCATTTCATACTAATTAGGAAAAGTTCATGCTTTATATAGTGTTTAATTTTTGTGACACAGCTTGGAAGTTGAGACAGCCAACATGAAAGTCATGAGATACGAAAGTCTTCATTGCTGACATAGTCCATTATTTGGTTGTTATCAGGTAAATTCATCAAGCTCTTTGTCATGATACATATCTGAGACGCTTTTGATTATTATGAGTTTAAATGTGTGCTTTTTTGCTCTTGGTTATGCTTTTTTTTTTCTACAGATTGCATTTTAGTTGTAGTTCATGTAGCTGATGCTGTATATTGTTCTTTTTCTGTCTGTTTTGTACGTAATGTTCTATGTTGTTGTCGTAATGCTTCTATTTTGCTTTTTGTTCGGTGAAATTGTAGTACTTGTGCAACTGATATGAATATGTGGTACAAGTGGAACTGATTTGAGACTAAAAGTAGGTTTTGATGAAAAGATAAGAATGTGGGTATGGAAAATCATACTGGAAACTTGTTTTTGTTTTTTATTTTGTGTTGTGACTAAAAGATTGTGAAAGCATTTTTTTATTCGGCCATTAAGGTTGTTCTTCAACCATCAAGTCAGAAAGAGGTGATGAGGCAGCATAGGCGTAGAAGCTCCGATTGCTCGATCATGTGAGATAAGCATATTAAAAGGCAGAAACAGAGAAACGGAATTGTGCAATTTATACTACGTTTAAGCACATTGGAGGTACTTATCATTATTTAAAAAAAAGAACTGGCTTCATGTAATGATGCCTTGAAAGGATTTAAAAAGCATAAAGTGGTAACATTATTACCCATTTTTGTATTAGTGATGTCAAATGGGTCAAAGACACAAACCATATAAATGGCTAGAAAGGAAGCAGGTTGAATGGGTCAATAGTGATCCAAAGTGTATTTTTCATGCATAAACACTTGCAAATCATTTTTTTACTCGGATTTTTTTTAGAAAAAGTACATCTTCTGGACAAAAGTGTTTCTGCTCGACCTTACCTACTTAGACCAGCACCAATATTTATCTGTTTTGACTTGTCATTACCCGTTCAACCTCTGGTTAGAACTTTATGTTTATTGTGTATTATATGTTTTCTGATTAATGAGGCAAGTAAAAAAGTTGTTCTTAGGGGGGCTGTGTGTAATATTAACTGATCAAAACAGGTTGGTTGTAGTTGGTGGTGGTTTCATAGCTCTTGCTGCAGGAATCTACACAAACAAGGTATACATCTTTTAGAAAAAAAATACATAATAAAATTTTGTAAACATATTATACGAATAAGTAAACTACATAAATGAATATCGCAATGCAAAAGGATGCCCCGCCGTATCGCGCGGGTCACTTACTAGTAATATAGTATAGATAAGAGTTGTGACATGCGATTATCTATAATAGTCACATACATTTTATAAGATAATCACATGATACATGAACCCAAATTATATGATTTAAAACATCATTTATATGCTCATTTTACATTCACCCCTTATATTTGTGCTACTTATAAAATATGTATTCTAACACTTTGTTTTTATATTTGTCATTTAGTATATTTTATAGTTTTCTGAAAGTTATTGTAATATGTTAAATATTTGAATGGATTCACATAATTAAATAATTCGTTTCAACATGTTCATATATATATATATATATAGGATGAAGATCATTTAGAGACCATCATTTATTGCGAGAACTGCGAGAATCAGTGTAAACACAATCAAAACTATTTAAAAAAACTAAAAAACACACTTTTTTTAAATTTCCATAAAAAATCGCAACATTTTATTTATAAAAAAATGTTTTTTTTTTATAAAAAGTCGCAATTTAACTGTAAATTTAGCTTTAGGGTTTAGTTTTTATCATTTAGCTTGAGTGTGGGATGGGGTTGGTGGGGGTTTAGGTTTTTCTGAGGGTGGGGTTGGGGGGTTTAGGGTTTTGTTTTTTTAGATGGCGGGGGGGGGGGGGTAGGTTTTTGGGTGGTGGGGTTCATTGTTTGTTTTGAGTTTATTTTGGTGATGTTCATACTAGTTCTCTTGGTTCTCGCGATAAAGGATGGTGGTTCTCGTATGAACCCTACCATACCCTATATATATGTGTGTGTATGTATATATATACATAAACTTGATAATACACTCACTATCAGGAATGATGCACAAAAAATGGATTTTGCCTAAGGAGCCTAAGAAGGATTGTGATAATGACATGTGGCACTACTTACAACTAGGAATGAAGGGTATTTTGGTACTAAAACATTTTGGTCCTTATAAGTAGGAGTGTGAAAATGACATGTAGCACCCCTTTTGTTTTCTAAAAAATACAACAAAAAAATCAAGTACAAAAAATCTAGCACAAAAAATTCAGTACAAAAAAATATAGTACAAAAAATATAACACAAAAAAATTCAGCACAAAAAAATAAGCCAAAAAAAAAATTAAGACAAAAAAATTTAGCACAATAACGTAGTACAAAAATCCAGCACAAAAAAAATGTTGTACAACATAGAAATACAATACACTTTTGTGGGTTGTTTTAGTTGTCATATTTTATATAGCAATATGGTATTCAAATTAAAGATAAAAAGACGCTAGATTTTATTGTGAAATCTTTATGAGAAAATAATTTCGTATAAAAAAGTTATGAACGTTTAAATATGATTTTCCAAAGATACCCTTTCACTAATCTTTTTTCCTACATTTTCATCTTAACCATTGATTTGAAAAATAAAATGTTAAGATTCCCTTCTCATCCTACTTACCAAAATAAACTTTTTATTTGATCTTACCCCACACATATATATATATATATATAGAGAGAGAGAGAGAGAGAGTCAAGATTTAAGAGAAAACGGTAGAAAGTGTGAGAACGGTGAGAACGCTTATTGATCATTCGATCAAAACAATATATGGACTAGATTGGCGCGGTGGCATTTTAGTAAATAACACCAATTTTATTACGTGGACGCGCTTCATTAAGGGTAAAAAAGTAAAAAACCATTTCTCACATAAAACGCCATTGAAAAAGAAAACGCCAAATAGATACAAAACGCCAATTTTATCACTACGTACTTTTTTCTGTGTTTTTATTTAAGCTCTCTGGCT
This sequence comes from Helianthus tuberosus, assembly GCA_030545235.1. Lineage (NCBI taxonomy): Eukaryota > Viridiplantae > Streptophyta > Magnoliopsida > Asterales > Asteraceae > Helianthus > Helianthus tuberosus. The sequence continues at coordinate 102,069,642 of CM060392.1, read as the reverse complement.
ACAAAAACGCCAAAAAATATGAAACGCCATTATATATAACGCCAAAGCTTACATCCGGATAAATGTTAATTACATTTTTTGTTATAAAAATAATATCCCGCCTAAACTAGGCGCCAAAAAAATTCTATAAATAGAAACGTCTCACCACCTTCCGTTTATCACACCAAAAAAACACAAAAAACACACAGTGGTTGCTAAAAAAATTTACAACTCAATGTAAAACGCCAAAAAATACAACGACGGCAAACATCTTTTCTTTGATCTTCAGTAATGTTCTGCAGGAAGCTTCATTGAATGATTTATTACGTGAGTGTAGTAAGATTTTGTTGCATGAGATGGACAAAATTGAAAAAAGAGGGACTGATGACACCCATATGTCATACTGTCATCTTTGTTCCTGAAGAAGGTTTAGATGATAAGAAGAGACCTATACCAGTGTAAATGCTACTTTGGCCTCGATGATTATTATGAAGACGACAGACAGAAAGCATCCACCCACACGGGGCCGATCTATGTCTCCAACATCCACAAAGACACTTCAACACATGAACAAATAAAATAAACAACGCCAAACCCAAAACGCCATTTATTTGTCACATTTCTTGTAGTTTCAAAAGAAAAAGAGACTGATGACTCTGAAGATTTAAAATCATAAATTGCTTCTACTTTGTTTTTTTTTATTTTCTTTATCTATTGTTTGTTTTGTAATTTCAGTTAATAAACAACAAAAGAATATTAATGCTATAGTGAAAAATATAATAAAACGCCAAAATTAGCAAATGCGTGTAAAACGCCATAATGCCATAAAAACGCCCCCAAAAAACTACCAAACTATAATAAGATTAATTTGAACAACTAATATTATAAAAAAAAACGTGAAACAATGTGCAAAGAATATAAAACAAAAGAAGTCCAATAGTTATCTAACCGCCATTGGAAAATAAAACGCCATAATTACAGCCGTCAAGGATTTGACATGTTACACCATAAAAACAGTTGAGTCTGAAAACAAAACACGGTAAACTGCAAAAAACAGTAAAATGAAACGACGGAAAACATAATTACTAACATTTATTATATTTATTTATCTTTTTCAAAACGCCATAATTACCTGTCATACGCGGGAAAAAAAGTCATAATAAAAGAAAACCATGAGAACCCAAGCTCAAACACGCCAAAAAAGTTGACTAAAACGCCACATATTGTCCAAAACGCCAAAAAATTTAAAAATGGCTAAGGTTATTGCATGGAGGTTTGAAAGGAAAGAGAAGCGATTCATCATAAAGTTCTCTGATAGGATAAGGGTAAAGGTAAGGACAATCAAAGCCATGCTTGGAATGAATGAAAAGGTTCAGAAGGATATCCTGGCCCTTGGGGTTCCAATAGACAACGATTGTGAAAGAACGAGAACTGTAATAAAAAGACTGAAAAGAAAATTTCCGGCAGAAGATGATGAAGATGATGATGATATTGAAGATACTCCTATACCAAAACTTAGCAGTTGGGTATTGCATGAGTAAGAAGGAAAACTTGAAGTGACTTATAAAAACGGGGTGCAATATTCAAGGCCAATGGAAGAAATGTTGAACACAGGGTTGCTATCTATCATTGAACAACTCTGTGATTTAACACCTTTAAACGATCCAAAATCCAAGGATGCAGTGATATTCAAGAATAGGCCGCAGCAAAGAAGAGACGAGCTAATGACGTAATACGCAAAAATAAAATTTGATGATGAAGAATCTGAAGAAAGTGATAAAAAAGCGATGGGTACATCTCTGATGTAATCCCACCTACGGAAGACTATTAGTTTATTTTGATTTTCGTGTTATTGTAGTTTTATAAAATATTAATCTATGGTAATCAATTATTAACAAAAAGATACAAAACGCCAAAAATGACATGGAAAAAGCCATAACGCCAAAAAATTAACTATGTGACACAAAAAGAATTAATTCAACGAGAAGAAATCTGAGAAAAAACAGTAAAACGCCAAATAATTAATAATTCTACATAACGCCAAAATTATCTTGCACGCAAAAAATAAAGCAGCATGTCAAACGCAAAAATCGTGAAAGGAGAAGAATACTAAAAAGACAAAAAAACCCATCGGACCCTGATCATGCCCCGCACCACGTGTTCGGCCAGGATGCGTTCTCACCGTTCTCACACTTTTTGCCGTTTTCTCCTGATCCCGTTTATATATATATATATATATATATATATATAGGGGAAGGATGTATAGAAAACCCACTTTAATTTAGAAAACCCGGGAAACTCTAACCTCCCGATGTTTTTTTTTTTTTTTTTTTAAATATACACATGTTATATACATGTTTTTAAGGTATTTGGGCAAAAAAAATCAAAAAAGCGCCGAGTAGATATTTTAAAAAAAAATAAACAAGTTTTGGTGTAACACGTGTTACATTCATCTGACATATTTGTAACACGTGTTACACCAAAACTTGTTTATTTTTTTAAAAAATATATACTCGGCGCTTTTTTGATTTTTTTTGTCCAAATACCTTAAAAACATGTATATAACATGTGTATATATTTAAAAAAAAAAAATCGAGAGGTTCGAGTTTCCCGGGTTTTCTAAATTAAAGTGGGTTTTCTATAGATACTTACATTATATATATATATATATAGGGTAGGGTTCTAGAGTGAACAACCTCCCAAGAGTGAACTGTGTGAACTCATCTGGACCCATGATTTCCTTTTTAGTTTTTAAGGGTAGGATTGTAATTTTATAAAAATTAGATTTAAATCATTATCTTAATAAATTGGAATAAGTTACATATTTCCTATTTTAATTCCTTATCCATAATATCTTTCCTATTTTAAATTCATTATCCACAATATCTTTTATTTCAATTTTATTTTTCATATTTCATCACCAGAGTTCAAATTTTGATTTTTAAAATCCACGTAACCTTCATATTTAAACGGTAGACACATGTGTACTTGGATATAAATAGAACAGTCGTATGTGTACTCAGCAACGGACATATGTGTACAGTAATTCACAAGTGTACATCAAACATTCAATACAAAAAAATTATGAGATATCACAAAAACAGACGATATACACATGTGTACATCGCATTAAAAACAGGGCAAAATCAGAATACACATGTGTACATCGCATTTAAACAGAGCAAGGATAATGAATTTAAAATGTGAAAGATATTATGGATAAGGAATTAAAATGGGAAATATGTAACTGATTTCAATTATTAAGATAATGATTTAATTTTTTTTTTATAAAATTACTTTCCTATTTAATTTATGAGAAAGAACATGATTTATGCAATCAATTTAAGATGAGAATTACACATATATCTTTTTTGTATTTAATTAAATGAAAAATATTAACCACATAATTACCATCATGCCACTCATCTAAATCTCAAGATCATAGAAATCAAGGGCCAAGATGAGTTCACACAATTCACAACTAAGGGGGGTGTTCACTCTTGAACCTAATCCTATCTATTATATATATATAGTGAGAGAGAGAGAGAGTTAAGTTCACGTACAAACAGCCTTATCGTACAAAACGTACGAAAGGCATGAAAACGCAAAGAAAACGCGGTGACATTTTCGTAATTATTTGCTCATAGGGTAATTATCAAAATTACCCTACAAATGATCTTGTAGGGTAATTTTGATCTTGTAGAGTAATTTTGTAAAATGTTCTTATAGGGTAATTTTGATCTTGTAGAGTAATTTTGTAAAATGTTCTTGTATGGTAATTTTGAAACTTGCAGAGTAATTCTGATGCATCCGTAGAATAATTATGATACTTTACAAAATTACCCTACAAGATCAAAATTATTTTACAAGATCAAAATTACCATACAAGATCATTTGTAGAGTAATTATAATACTTTACAAAATTACTCTACAAGATCAAAATTACCCTGCAAGAACATTTTACAAAATTATCCTACAAGATCATTTGTAGTGTAATTTTGATAATTATTCTACGAGTAAATAATTACGAAAATGCCAACGCGTTTTTTTTTTACCTTTTAACCCTATTCGTACGTTTTTTATGATAAAGGTATTTGTATTTGATTTTTTTCAATATATATAAACTTGATAATACACTCACTAAAACACATGTTCAAAACTTATTTGTGTATTTTATAACCCTATACAGTCAACTCGGTACCTTGTAACTTTAGCAAGAGGTGTATGTGAGAACTACAATAACCTATTCTTCAAAAGTCTTTGTCGCCTTAGAAGCTTCATCTATATTACATGTCTAACTCTATATAAATTACAAGTAATATTACTCAACTGTTCAAATACAAATATTTTATTTGGAAACACAATATTATTAGCCAAATTGTTATATGATTTGGGATATGAACCAAATGCAACATATAAATTATATCAAATAAGGTATAAAAACAACCATTTTAGTACTAATGTTAGAAAAAGTGCGTTTATTTGTATACTTTTGATTTTCAGAATTAAAAAAACTTAAATGTACAAAAGGAACAAATTAATGGCAAAAACAGCATGAATACAAAAGAAGGGAAGTCGATACAATATACCAACCCTCCGAACTTCACCCCAAGACCAAGAACAATAGATTAGAAGCTAAGCACGGGCTATGCCTGGGGCCGTGCCCCACCCAAGATTCCATGAAGAAGACGACAAACAGAAGTAGACAAGGGACACGGGCCGTAGTCAACTCTCAGATTCACAAATCTTAGATCGTACAACAAGTACAATGGCCACGGGGTCGTGCCGTTGACACGCGCGCCGTGTGAGCATCTGGACTAATGATGTACGTAAAATACAACATATAAATTATATCAAATACGACGTAAAATCAACCATTTTTTGGTACTAATGTTAGAAAAAACATGTTTCTTTGTTCCTTTTTAATTTACAGGGTCAAAAGAGCTTAAACGCACAAAAGGAGCAAAATAACAGCAAAAACCAACATAAATACAAAGAAGGAGGATTGACACGACTCGCCAAGCCCACATCCACATCCAAACCAACAAAATAGCAAGATCAGAAGCTTTGGCACGGGGCCGTGCCCAGTCAAGATTCTCTTCAGAAGAAAAAGACAATAGCAAAGGACAAACCTGACAGACCAACACGGGGCCGTGGTCCACTCTAAGATTCGCAGAATCTGAGATAGTACAACAAGTACAATTGTCACGGGCCGTGCCATTGACGCACGAGACCGTGTTAGTACAAGACCTGACACTGCAGTTAATGAGGAAGAGAGAGAAGGATGGCCACGGGGCCGTGCCAGGCGGGCACGGGCCGTGTTGATCGGCTGATTTCAGCTATAAATAGGGGTGCTTGGTACCATTCCAATCCATCCCTTGGCAAACCACTTCTCTCACACTTGCCACAACTCCACCACCACCACTACAACACCAACACCCACCACCATCATCTATCTTCTATTATTTAGAGTGTGTAGTAGTCTCAGGATCCAAGATCGATCATAAGAGTTCTTGTCAAACAAAGGTCATGGTTGGCTAAACTCTTACATCATTTGGTGAAGACAAATTTTTTATGTATTCCTTTTTGATTTCCAACCTTTGGCTTCTTTTTATTTGGGTATGTATTAAGGACTTTAATAACTAGTTTTTTTTATATTGAAGGCGAATTTATTTAACCATTCTTCATGTGTCGTTGATTCACACATTCGTTTCTTTACGGTCTACATAAAGCATGTTAACTACTTGGAAGGGTCTAGAAGGGTGGTTGAGTAATTCTATGTCTCGTTCAGTGTATAGATCCTGCGAGGACCTGGTTCAAGCTTAGTAAGCCTTCACGAGTGGGTGGTACTGTTCGCCTCGGGAGAAGTAAAAAACCGCTTAATCCATAATTGCTTCATCTGTTCTCTCTGAAAGCCATCCATAAGTCATTATAATCCATAGTCTTCAACCTTAAGTCTCTTGGATTCAGATTTCCAACATTTTCTCTATGTCTTTTGATGTACTTCAGGGTTTCGTTTGAATATTTCATAATATCTTCTTTCGAGTACGTTCTTTGTTTTCGTATTTTGGTCTGAATCCTTTATATATTTTCCTAGATCTTCCATGTCTCATTTCTTTGAGTGGTATGTCGTGTGGAGGGGTTGGTGAGATTTTTTCAATCTTTCCATCAGCTTTGCTGGTGAGTTCAAAGTTATGTGCTGCAAACCTTAGATACATCTTTTTTCCCTCATCACTAATCCTTTGTATGGCTCTTCGACACTTAAGTGCTTTGAATCTTCTTCCCACAAATAATAATCCCTTAGTGATATTAGATCATTGTGGTGTAGTTCACTAAGCTGATAGTGAATTTGTCAATCTTGCCATCTTCCTTTCAACTATACATTTGTTGGATTTCATTTGAAATAGTTCCCCATTTTGTGATCTTTTTGTTAGGGGTTGTTTGTTTACGTATTAATGAGGCTCTTAATGGTTTAGAATTCTTACTGGTTCAACATTTAATGGTTCAGACTGTTTGTTTCACGAGCAGATGTCTGAATGGTTCAGACATTTGCCTCTGAATGGTTAAGATTTATACAGAGTTTGAATGGTTAAGACCTCTAATCTGAATTAGTCAGACATTTGCCTCTGAACGGTTAAGCATTATACAGACTCTTAATGGTTCAGCACTTAATGGTTCAGAAATTTTACTTATTCAGCACTTAACCATTCTGATGTTGCCAAACAACCCCTTACCTTTTGTATTTCTATTACACGATTTGGATTGATAATAATGGAGATTTTTCTCATTCCATTTGTTATTGTTAGTATAAAAGAATGGATTGCGATTATTAGTTGAGAATCTTTAAGTTATTTTGTATTTGCCTTCATAAAGTTTGTTGGACCAACTTATTGCATGCTTGTCAGAATTTGATTATTATAATACTATAATTTTGTTTATAACTAAAAATAAACAAATGACTATAATCTGAAACTTTTGTTGCACCTGGTACAGGTTATTGTTTGATTAAACGATCAAAAAAAATAAATCAACAAGGAGTTTATTACGAGCGTTTTTTTTAAGAATAACTTTCATAAAAACCACTAAACCAAGATAAGCTATCACCAAGGCGGAAATAGCAAGCCGAAAACCACAAAAAACAAACGTCCACAGTTACATTACATCAAAATTACACCATCTATCCCAATCCACCACTCCTTGTTTGAACCTATGCTTGTACCATAGAAATCCCAAGATCTTGATATCGGCAATGATATCCACCATATTTGGCTCCTTACGCGAGAAAACCTTGTCGTTCCTAGCCCTCCACAAGCGCCAACACGCAATTATAATCACCTTGTGAAGCACCATTTTCTTATTCCCCGACACGCCGCTTAACTCGTGCATATCCACCAAATCTTTAACATGAAAAGCAAAAATATCTCGGATTCGACACCATCTAGAAATCCCATGCCACACTCCCGCTGAAATACCACAACATGTAAACAAATGTTCGACCGTTTCCTACTTGCACTCACACCAGACGCAAAATTGATTGTCCACCTGTACGCTTCTCCTCAACAAGGCCGTCTTTATGGGTAACCTATCCAAAAAAGCGCGCCACATAAAAATGTTACACTTAAGTGGCACCCACTTACACCACTTGAAACCGAACCGTGTACTATTAGCCGACGAACCACGCATCCACTTTTTGACCGCAACGATAGAAAAACCATCGGTCTTACCATCACTCCATTCCCAACTGTCATACCTATCCTCTATCGAAACCCCTTGCAACAAAACCTCCAAATATTGTTTTTCTTGAATTTCTTCGGCTGTGGCATTAGAGCGACGCCACTCCCACAACAGAACCCGGGCTGCACCAACCTTCCTAATCCGATCGGCCACCACAACCCTTTTATTTTTTTCCCAAGGCAAACAAGTTAGGGAATTTATTTTTAATCGGTTCATCACATAGCCACGTATCCAACCAAAACCGGATTTGCTTCCCGTCTCCTAACTTACCACGAATCATATTATTAAAACCAAACCCTTCAACCTTGTACTTGTTCCAAAACGTAACACAATTCTTCCATACACCTGTATAGGGGCTATTTACCGGCGCTACCCCCCAACTACGACTTAAACCATGTATTGAAACAACCACCCTTCTCCACATCGCATTTTGTTCGTTGAGAAACCTCCATAACCATTTGGCAATCAGAGCGTTATTATTCATCTCTAAACTAGCGATTCCCAATCCTCCATCGACAATAGGTTTTGTAACAACTTCCCACGCAACCCAATGCAATCTCTTAACATCATCCGACCCGCCCCATAAAAACCGAAGTATTAAACCTTCCAACACGTTAATAACCTTCATAGGCGCCTTAAAAAGTGAGAAGTAATAAGTAGGCAAACTGTCAAGTACGGTTTAATTAACGTTACCCGGCCACCAATCGATAAAGTATTAGCTTTCCATTTTGAGAGCCTCATCCTAAACGTATTCACCACCGGTTCCCAATTTGCAACCTTGTTCATGTTTGCGCCAACCTTGATGCCCAAATAAAGAAATGGAATATCACCAGCTTTGCACCCTAAGGCTTCTGCCTTTGCCTTCAATTCGTTATTATCAACCCCAATACCATACAACACCGATTTATGCAAGTTAATCTTAAGTCCAGAGCACACAGAGAATATCCTAAGTATCCTTTTCATGTTGACGAAATTAAAATTAGACCAGTCATCCATCAGCATCGCGTCATTCGCATATAATAAATGTGATAACATCGGCCCTTCATTAGGAAGACGAACACCATCGAAGGCACCTATGTCACACGCTTTATCCATCAAACCCGAAAAAGCCTCCATTAAAATAATAAATAAAAATGGTGAGATAGGATCGCTGTCACACCCCGATATTTCTACATAATCTGGTGGGCCCGGTGGAGAGTATCATGACGTAGTTGATATCATCATAGACAATTAAACACAGTTATAGCACAACGGAAGGCTTGGATGATAAATTACTATTACAACCCAAATGTTCAAAGTACGAATGAAAGAATATACAAACGGTTGTCAAAAAGAATCCACAGGCGGATCTTTAAATAAAAACATAAAACGAAGTTCAACAGACTTTAAGCATCTAGGGATTTGCAAGATCCTCTTATTTAATGCCAAGTAGCTCCAGCCTCTTTCGTGAGGTACCTGTCACTTAGTCTTTGGAAAATACGCCAGTTTACACTGGTAAATACAATTAACTGACTCATTTGAAAACATTTATGAAAATTAGTTTAAGTGCTTGAAGCACGAAAATTCTTTTATAACTTGGGACAATTACATTTATAATCTTGTATACAGTTTTACATGTTTGTCATATGTTTGTCATAAAACCCACAAAGGAGTTATCCCAACTTGTGGGTAATTTATGTTTAACATTTGTATCTGTCGGGTGTATGCCTACACCCCGTGCATAGGTCGTGGCCATTAATAACTTAAATGAGCCGAGGATATCCAGGACACGGTCGTTAACCCCCAAAGTTTATGTTATAAAAAATAGATTAAGACGGGTTATGCGGATTTATTAATCACAATCCGACCAAATGATCCCATACCCGACCAAGCGGTAATAATTTACCGTATCCCAAGCCCGTATAAGGGAAAATAAATTAAAAGTATTTACCTGAGTTGAAAATGCAAGAAATTCTACTCACCCGTTTTTTACTAAGAATTTATGAAGGTATCTTCTACGGGGGCTACCTAATCTGAAATGAAGGTTTTATTAACTTATTATGATACTAACGGGTCTTATTTAAGTCAAGGACTTAGACCGGTTAGTTTAAAGGATGATTTACGGTACGAAACGCTAGATTAAGTGGTGACCGGAACGGAATGTAATTTAGACCCAACAAGTATAAAAACTTGTATAATATGGGTAAACTAATTACATTCTGGATTTTGAAGTTTAGAGGACAAGGTTAGACCCGTTTCGGTTAATTCATACAAACTAGTTACATAAACCGAACCGAACGCGTATAAGCATAAATGGATAACCGAATGAGTCATATACAAGTCCCATATGTTATTATGCTTAAAATATGTTGTGATATCAGTAGGATATCAAAATGTATGCCCATGAAGGTTTTAAAACCGAATTAGGCCCTATAAGGGCATTTTGGTCATTTTAAGGTTTATAAAAGGGGTTTATAGATAAACTGAAGTTCTGGTCACAGACATTCAGTAAAAATATTTAATTTATGACATTATAACAGTAGGATATCATACATATGTGTGGTTTATGATTTATGGCCAAACTATGCTCCGAAAGGGCATTTTGGTCATTTCACATATGGTTTTAGGGACTTATTTGGGATTCTGAGTTCATGACTTATACTTACTGTAAAAACATTTTAAATCATTTATAAAATCAGTAGGTAATAAGTCTTGGGTGCTAAATATGGTTTAAAACCATATTATGCACTTAATTAGCGTAAAAGTCGATATATGACGATAATTTCAAAGTTTAAGCGATTCTGAGATTGTGACCAGCCTTGAAGGGTCACAATATTTTATTTTTTATAATACATCAGTAGCAAAAGGTTTTGTATGTTAATTATATGTAAAACTCATTTTATTTGCAAACAGGGTATTATCGTCATTTATAGGCTTTATACAATAGCTCAAGGTTAAGGTCAGTATATAATCTGGCCCAACATCCCAATAAATCCTAAATATGATATCACAACAGTAGGTAAAGAGTTTTATGCCAAAATTATGTTTAAAACTTGTTTTGCATGCTAAAAGGCATTTTAGTCCTTATAAAAGCATAATTTTCGATTAATTGCATAACTTCAGATTATGACCAGAATGTAAGTGTTAAAATATTCTAAATATGTTTACTAATCGGTACCTAATCCATTTACATGTTCATTTATATTAAAAACCTTAATTTTTGACAAAAAGGCATACTAGTCACTATAATGCATAATAACGGAAACATGCATACAAACTCATATTACTAAGTGACCATGTAATATAACCTCAGAGGCTTATGCTACAACGTATTATGGTCACAAAGGAACCCTAATGCATAAAGGAATTAAGCTAATTCGGGTCAGAACTGAAAGTCAAAACAAAAGTCAAGCTTTTGCGACTTTCGGTTGCGAACTGAGCTTAAACTTAGAATTGTCGGGTTGAACATGTTTAGACATGTTCTAATAATGTTTACCAAGTTATTAAAGTGATAAAACATGTTTTATAACCTCTAAATTATCAGCTTTGAATTTATTTAAAAACTGACTAGTTAGACTTTTTATTTTAGGAGGTG